>WSXT02052613.1:0-12914 GCA_011762715.2 Neuroterus valhalla
TGAACCCTCGCTCCTTTTTCTTTTTTCGCTAGTGGTACCACTACCTTTCCTCCTATTTTTCTGAACACCTTCTCTCACCCTGTACCCGTTCGCTCATTATCCAGGCTCATTTTCATTCCCTTTCCTCAATATTTCTACGCTTCATTAGGCACTTCATCTACACTTGCTCCCTTTTATTCTTTTGGAGACTCTATTACCGTCCTATTCCTTCCATTGGGATATGCTCTTCATCATCTCTTTTCCTTCCCTTCTTTCACACCTTTTGTTGTTTTACCGCTCAAATCTTGTGAGGAATCTATAACGTATTTTTCATTCCACTATTCCGATCTCTTGATTATCTCTCTTCCTTTTTCTTCTCTGTATTTACCCTACTTCTGATATTTCTTTATTCGCGTTAGCCTCTTATGCCTCCTCCTTAAACTTACTTGCCTCTCCTCTTTTCTCGTAGCGCATGATGTATTATACTTCTTCGTTTCCCCTCTTCATTATTCTGTTCTATTCTCTTCTTTTTACCCATCTTCTGAATTCATTTTTTACCTCTTCCTTTCTTCCTTACATTCTCGATCGCAGCTATTCCTCTCCTTCCTGTCGCCGACTTTTTTTTCAACACTTTTCTCTAGGATTCTGTTAAACTTTCTTATCACCATTTCCAACTATATGTTTACATTTCCTCCTCCGATTTCAAGCATCCTTTTTTTACTTCCTGTGAATTCTTATGTTCCCTCTACTAACCAGTAACCTTTTCCAACGCTTCTCCCTTCTTCGTTTTCTCTTGCTGTTCTTCGTTTGTCCTTCAAGCTCCTCTCCCCCTCTACTAATTATTGGGGATGGTCCGAGTCTGCAGACTTCCCTATGTCTAGCCTTCTATTATTTTCCCCTACTCAATCGCCAACAATAACAATGTATTTCCCCCCCCCCCCCCCTTTATTCATTATGAGTATGATCTACTTTCCTCATCCCCCTCTGTATGCTCGTTTGAAATAAACCATCCTTATTCTTCTAATCATTTCATTACTTGCCTGTCCGTTGATCACCTTGTATTTTGAGTTTCTCCGAGTCCTATTTCCTTCTTTTCTCCATTCTTCTCTGTCTGTTTTCCTCGTCTTGCATGGAAGTCTCTTCCTTTAGCTAGAATCACCTTTTTTTCCTTTCATCAGCTCTCCTTGATCCTCTGTTTTTCCCTCCATTTCTGCATTGAAGTATACTCCCCTTTTACCCCCCTTCCTCTTCTCACCTTACCTCTTCTGCTTTTGATCCTTCTTCTAGTCCTTTTAAACAATTTCCGCCTCTGTTTTTCGTCACCAAATCTTTCTTCATCCCCATCATCATTCCTTTCATTGACCTTTCCTCCTCTTTTTCTGTTGACCTCTTGTAATTTCCACCTGTATCTCCTCATCAGTCCTTCTTTCCATTCTCTTCCACACCTTCTCGTCTTAACGTATCTTCATCATCACTGAAACTTTCCTCTGCCCCAACTTCCCTTGAAACTTCTCATCCTTACTTTCTAATCTAGCTACATTGTAGTAGCATATCTTCTTATCGTTCCTTCTTTGATTCCTTCTCATCTTTCCGGCGCTAGAGACGCAGATTGTGCGATTCAGGTTAAGGAAGAGAAAAGACGGGTTAATTTAAATTAGGTTGATGAGTGGGATAAAAAACTTGGAATTTATAGAGAGCCCCATTCGAAAAAAGAGGAGGGAAAAAGAGAAGCAGTGAATATGAGAAAGAATAAGGGATAATAAAAAAAATGAGACTGTTGGAATCACCGCCAGAAAAATGTAGTTGCGTCAGTAATGATGAGAGGAGTAAGGAAAGAGATCAAAACTGAGACATGGCATGAGTTACGACACAAGGGGTAAATTTGTCTAAAATCCGCAAAATGATGGTAGAGATTATAAAAATGAGGACGAAACGGAAGGAGAAAAGGGGAAGGCACGAAATAAGGCGAGGAATTTCTGAACCTGGAAGAAAGGTGTAACGACGGGGAAAAGTCAGGAAAACTCATAAAGAAGGGTGCAGAATCTAGAACAAGCTAGGGAATCTGGGTTAACCGATACGGAGCTTGATCCAGGAGTTTGAAGTGAGGGAGGTTAGGAATTGAAATAGGGAAAGGTTGGAGGAAAAAGAAGAATGTAAAAGAAATAAAGAGAGAAAAGAAAAAGGAATAGTTAGTGGTCGAATATTTGAGGGGGGGGGGGGGGGATTCGAGGAAAGGGGGGAAGGAGTGCCAAAGATTAGGGCAAAGTTAGAGGTAGAGGAAATGGGAGTATGGGATAGGTTGGTGAATGCTAAAAAAATGACGCTCAGGAAAATAGAGAATAGAGAAAAAAAAGAGGAAGGTGATTTCAAAGAAAGGGCTGTTATACGAAATGGCATAGGAAATGGAGGATAATTCAACATGGGGGGAATATATATGCAATTGAAGTTAAGAAAGATAGCGGAGGAGGGATAAGGAAAGAAAAATTACAAGATCGAATTTTGAGATGCAATCATGCATAAAGATGATCCCATGATTATTCTGCAAAGCATAAACGCAATAGTTGCAATTGAAAATTATTATATCTCTAACATTTATAATATGAAATTATTTTAGGGAGAAATAGGAGACATGGGTCCAGATGGTCTAAAGGGAGAACGAGGAGACGAAGGACTTAAGGGCAGGAAAGGCTGGCCTGGAAGCAATGGAAAACATGGTTTCAAAGGAGAAAGGGGTTTGTTGGGACCACCTGGTATTGAAGGTGCAAAAGGAAAAATAGGGTTAGATGGAGATCCGGGTCGGATTGGACACCCAGGTAAATTTACATATAGTCCCGAAATTGAATAATAAATAATTGGTTAATGATTAATAATAAATAATTAGAAAATAAAAAATAATTGTTGAAAACTTTGTAAGAAATAGCTGTTAAACTTTTTGAATGGTTGTAGGAATGCCTGGTGACGTTGGCCCACAAGGATTCCAGGGGATTCCAGGTCCTCAGGGTCCTAAAGGACAACCTGGTGAGCCTGGAATAACTCCTTATGTTGAGGCAACAAAAGGTGATTTTGGTAACCCTGGAATTCACGGATTCCCTGGGAAAAAAGGGGAACGAGGCGAAATTGGTTATACTGGACGCACTGGAATGAAGGTAATTGATGAATTTTAAAAAATTCCATTTTCAGGGGACAAAAAACAGAAATATAAAAGAACGATCAAATAATCAAAAGTATCCTGACTTAGAACTGGACATTTTGGCAAAAAAGGCTAATTTTCAAATGAGTTTTATTTAGGCTCGGTGTATGGAATCTCCAAGAGGAATGTAATTGTCAGTTTGGATGGGGAAATTTTTTGAATTATTTCAATAATAATGACTAAATTCTCTTCTTCCAAATTTTTTTTAATTGATCCAAACTTTCTCAATATTTTAAGCCTAATTTAGGAGGAAACAATTGATCAAAATTTTTTAATGAAAATCCCTTGATATTAGTAAAAACCTCTTCTTGAAATTCTTGATTGTTCATGAGAATTTCTTGAATCCGTTCATAATTCTTTTCCTGTTGTTATTTTTCAAAATCTATGAAAAGCCCTTAAAATATTCGGAATATAAAGAAATCTCTTTGAAAAGATTAAATTGAAATTCTCAAAATTACTGAAGTCCTCTATGATATTTTAGAAACCTTCGAAATTCTCTTCATTCTTTCTTTCGAAATCTTAGAGAATCCTCTAAAATTTTGTGGATTTCCTCTGTAATTTTTAAAATCATCAGGAATTCTCTGTTATCTGGTGGATTCAACAATACCAATTGAAATCCCACGAAATCCCATGAAATCCTTCTGAAACCCTGCAGATCTTGAAAATCCTGAAGAGATCCTTTATAATCTCATAAATTCCTTCTAAATCACTAAAAATCAGGTAAAATTCTAGAACTTCTGAGAAAATTCTTTGGAATAATAAAGGAGATTTCTTGAAAGCATCGAAATCTCTTTAAAAGCCTTAAAAATACATCAAACCTTTGCAATCCTTGAAATCATTTGAAATCTTCAGAACCGTATTGTAATTTTTCAGTATATTCCACAATCCGTGAAATTTTAAATTTCCAAATAATAAATTTGAATCCTTCAAACTCCGCGAAATATTCCGGCGTTTCTCGAGATTCCTCGAAATCTTTGTAATTCGTTCAAAATTTATTCAGATTTTCGGAATCTGTGGGGACCTGCTGGAAGTCTTGAAAATTATATGAGAATACCTCAGTATCCTTTCGAATCCCTTTGAATCACTGGAACCTCCGTAATCCTTAAAATCGCTTGGAATTTTGAAATCCTATTGAAACCTTCCATGATCCTTCAAAATTCTTGGAATCTCGAAATTTTCAGTATTCTGTTAAAATTATTATAATTCCGCCACAATATTTCAAAGTATTACAAACTCGCTCACAAATTTTGAAATCCCTTTGAATTTCATTCAAATATTTGAAATCCTTAGAAATCTCTTCAAATCTTCTCAAAACCCCTTGAAATATTATAAATCTCACGAAATCCTCTAAGATCCGTGGATCTCTATTGAATTCTTTCGAATCTTTCAAGACTCTTTCCAATCCTGTGAAATCGACGGAGCCGCTTTCATATCTCATAAAATCCTTTGAAATCCTCTAAAACCCTTTTCAAATCCTAGAAATCTTACGAAATCATACAGTCATGCTCGAAATCTTGAAAATTATATGTGAATACCTCAATATCCTTTCGAATCCTTTTGAATCACTGAAACCTTTGAAATCGTCAAACTCCCATGGAATTTTAAAATCCTATTCAAAACTTCCATGGTCCTTCACATATCTTGGAATCTCAAAATTTTTTAATATTCTGTTGAATTTATTATAATTCCGCCACAATCTTCCAAAGTATTACGAACTCCCTCAAAAGCTTTGAAATCTATTTATAATCAGAAAATTCAAATATTTGAAATCCTTGTGAATCTCTTCAAATCACTTCAAAATCCATTCAAATATTACATATCTTACGAAATCCTCTATAATCCGTAAATCTTCATTGAAATCTTTGAAAATTCTTTTGGATCCTGTGGAATCAACAGAGCTGCTTTAAAATTTCGTAAATTCTTTTGAAATATTATGAAATCTGTTTGGAATCCTAGAAATCTTAGGAAATCCTGGGAATCTTGAGAATTGTATGTGAATACCTCAATATCCTTTCAAATCCCTATGAATCACTGGAATCTTTGAAATCCTCAAAATCGCTTGGAATTTTGAAATCCCAATCAAACCTTTCATGATTTTTCACAATTCTTGAAACCTAAAGATTCCTCATAATCTGTTAAAGCTATTCTAGTTCTGCCACAATATTTCAAAGTATTACCAACTTCCTGAAAATCCTTGAAATCTCTCCAAAATCCATTCAAATATGTGAATACTTTAGGAATCTCTTCAAATCTCCGCAAGACCCTTTAAATTATTATATATTTTACGAAACCCTCTAAAATCTCTGAATATTCATTGAAATCGTTGAAATCTTTGGAAATTCTATTTGATCCTGTGAAATCAACAAAGTTGCTTTAAAATCTCGACAAATCTTTTGAAAGCCTTTGAAATCCTTCTTGATTCCTGTATATAATACAGAATCCCTAGAAATTTCAAAAATTATATGTGAATACCTCCATAACCTTTCGAATCCCTTGGAATCACTGCAATCTTTGAAATCATCGAACTCCCTTGGAATTTTGAAATCCTTTTAAGACCTTTCATGATCTTTCACAATTCTTGAAATCTCAAGATTTCTAATAATCTGTTAAAATTATTATAATCCCGCCTCAATATTCCAAAGTATTACCAACTCCCTCAAAAGCTTTGAAATCTCTTCAAAAACCATTGAAATATTTGAAATCCTTGGGAATCTCTTCCAATCTCCTCAAAATCCCTTCAAATATTAGATATCTTACGAAATCCTGTAAAATCTGTTGATCTGTATTGAAATCTTTGAAATCTTTGGGAATCCCTTTTGATTCTGTGGAATCAATGAGGCCGCTTCAAACTCTCGTGAAATCCTTTAAAATCCTTTGAAAGCCTTTAAAATCCTTTTTAAATCCTATCAATCATACAGAATTCCTAGAAATCTTGATAATCATATGTGAATACCTCAATAACCCTTTAAATTCCCTTGAATCACTGGAAATCGGGTGAAATCCTCAAAATCGGTGGAAATTTGAAAATCCCATCAAAACCTTTCATGATTTTCCACAATTCTTGAAACCTCAAGATTTCTAATAATCTGTTAAAACTATTCTAATTCCGCAACAATATTTCACAGTATTACCAATTTACTCAAAATCTTTGAAATCTCTTCAAAATCCATCAAAGTATTTGAATCCCTGAGGAATCTCTTCAAATCTCTTCGAAAGTTTTAAAATTATGATGTATTTCACGGATTCCTCTAAAACCCGTGGATCTTCATTGAAATGTTTAAAATCTTTGAAAATTCTTTTTGATCCTGTGAAATCAACAGAGCTGCTTTAAAATCTCGTAAAATACTTTGAAATATTCTGAAATCCGTTTGGAATCCTAGAAATCTTAGGAAATCCTAGAAATCTTGAAAATTATATGTGAATACCTCAATATCCTTTCGAGTCCCTATGAATCACTGAAAATTGGGTGAAATTCTCATAAATGAGTAAAATTATTCCAAATAATGGAGATCCCTTGATTCCCTGAAAATCTCTTTGAAAACTATTATAATATTTGGAACCTTTGAAATCCTTAAAGTCACATGGAAATCTAAAATGCTACTTAAACCTTTCATGATCCTCACAATTCGTGAAATCTCTAAATTTCTAAAAATCATTTCAAATCCCTCGAAGTTTTCGGAATATTTCAAAACATTACAAGATCTCTTGGAATCTTTGGAGTGCCTTTTTAATCCATTGAAATTTACAAAATCCATGAAACTCTTTCCGAATTTCTCAAATTTCACAAAAATTCCAAAATACTTTAAATGCTCCAATTTTTTTATCCATTCAAACAAATTTGGGGGGTGAGCGCATGAAAATTATGAAAGAAATTTTCATTGCATTTTTCGACCATCCTAGTGTACAACAGATTAAGTTTTTTCTTATAAAAATCTATGTAAATACTAACAATCAATAATAACTTATGATTAATCGCAGGGAATGACTGGAGATACAGGATTCCAAGGACCCGATGGTGCCCCAGGACTTGAAGGACTTGAAGGTCTTCCAGGTGACCAAGGACCACCAGGACTTCCAGGTAAAATTATTTTCGCAAAAAATAAATAATTTCCGTTTAAAAAATAATGATTGAAATTAATGGATGAAAAACTTGTAATTTATCCTCAATAAATTTTACTAGGATTGCCCGGACAGTTCCCTGAACCTGGTGAACCGGGTCTAGATGGATTGGATGGACGTCCAGGAATTCCTGGAGTTAATGGACAAAAAGGAGCACCAGGAGATTATGGATTTAATGGTCCCAAAGGAATTCAAGGAGATATTGGTGGAGTCATTGTAGGACCAAAGGGAATCAAAGGAGACACTGGTCAGTTTCAAATAAAATTTTTTGAAACGATTATGAATTTGTATCAGTGATGGACAAGTTACCTTGAAAAAAGTGATAATAGTTACTTTTGTGTTTTAGAAATAATTTTTCTTTCAACCAAAAACTTGAACTTTTGACCGAAATGGGATAGTTCAATTTGGAACTGGAAAATAAATTTTTAACAAGATGACAGAAGAGTTTAACTTTCAACGAAGGTGTTAAATACGCAACTTAAAAAATAACTTCTTGATGAAGAAAATTAATAGTTGCACCTCTAACTGAAACGATGAATTTGAAGGGGAAAAAAACTTAATGCTAACGACAAACCCACGAATTATACCAAAATGCTCAAATATTCAACCTCGGAGTAAAATTTCGAAAAGTAAAAAAAAAATAAATATTCTATATCAAGCGGTTAAAGTTCGAACCAAATAACCAGATAAAAATTTGTAACTAAGATGATAAATAGTCAACCTAAACGAAAAGAATTTTCAACAGACAAGTTCAACTTCCAACCAAGTAGATAAATATTTAACTGAAAAGATAATTTTCAACCAGAAATGGAATAGTTAAATTTTCAACGAGATAGACTTATTTCCTACAAAAAGATGAATTTCCAAGAAAATACATAAATTTCTGAGAAAACAGTTCAATTTTCTATCAAATATTCGAATTTATATCTTAAAAAGATAATATTCCTAATCAAACAGTTCAGTTTGAACCAAATAACTAGAAAGGACCCAAACAGTTAGGGTTTTTACCATAAACATACAATTCCAACCCAAAAAGGCAAATCGGCAACAAGACATTTAAATTTTCAATAAAATAAAATAACTTTCAATCAGAATTAAAAATTCTCATTTTAATCATCTTGATAAGGTCTAATAGGAAATTCTGTTTTATCATCCGAAAACAAGACATCTACTGCATTAACTTAATGAACTAATGAAATCTCAAAAATATTTTGACGTCATTACGAGCAGGTGGAAATTTTGAATCCAAATATTGAAATAAATTCCCAGCAGAAGAAAGAACACCTTTCAAAACTGATCAAGATGACTGGAATCAGAATCTTAGTCTGAACCGCTCCGTACCTCAATTAATGGAGCATTCGTCCGACAAACGAAAGGTCCTGGGTTCGGATCCCAGCGGCGTTAAAAGGTGGTTATTTTTCAACATCAAATTGTACTCAATTCCTCATTTGAAAAATGTCCATCTGGTCTCAATGAATCAAGAATATTTCAAAGATTCAATTTGTCGATTGGGTTAATGCACCCAATTTCCGGTTTCCAGATGGTAAAACACAATCTTTCAGTAGAACTGTTCGAGATACAACTAGGTTTCTCAGATAAAAATGGTATGAGAGGAATTTGTAACTTTCCATTACTGATTTGCATGTTGCATATTTTATTAACATTTCCAATCATGTTCTCAATGATTCTTTTCATAATAGGACGCAGAGGATTTGTTGGATTCCCGGGTGAACCAGGTCGCAAAGGATTGCCAGGGTTCCCAGGAATTGTAGGATTAAAGGGTTTCGTAGGAGAGCCTGGAGTTAGTGCTTTGAGTGCCAAAGGAGAAATGGGAGATGCTGGTTGGACAGGATCAGATGGTCGTCCAGGTCTTAAAGGTTCCAAAGGAGATGCTGGAATAACTGGAAGGGTAGGACGTCTGGGAGTAAAGGGTGAGAGAGGCGATGAAGGAGAACCAGGAATACCCGGACCACCAGGTCCTCCTGGACCCCAGGTAAAGTATTCCTCAACTTTCAAACTATTTTTCTTATCTAGAGACCCGTTATCATGATGGCTGCTCTTATATTTTCGTAGGGATTGAAAGGAAATCGAGGAATCATTAAATTTCCGTCCGAACCGACCCGAGGACCAATAGGAGATAATGGCATCGAAGGATTACCAGGTACCCTTTATTTCTTATTTGAAAACTTGTATTCCGATTCACAATTTTCGATATATTAAGAGTAATATGCAATTAAAAATATTTCAGGGTACCCCGGTGTAAAGGGAGAACAAGGTGATATAGGAGAAGATGGTTTGCCAGGACGTACTGGAGAAAGGGGTATGGAGGGTCCTCCAGGTCCGTCTGGTGCACCGGGAAGAGATGGACCTGACGGACTTCCTGGACCTATTGGAGCTGCAGGTCGACCTGGACAACCAGGTAATCAATTGTATTAATTTTCAATCAGAGCAGGCACAGATTATTTCTTAACGAATTTCTAGCTCATAAATGACTATTCGATTTGATAGGATATCCTGGAGAACCTGGAGAACCGGCTCCAAGGCCTCGAGGTCCTCAGAATAGAGGATTCTTTTTCGCAAGGCATTCGCAGTCAGAAATGATTCCAACCTGTCCCAAGAACACTGTGAAAATGTGGGATGGTTTCTCCCTTCTGCATATCATGGGCAATGGTCAACCATGGGCTCAAGACCTTGGTAAGAATATGAACATCTTTCAGAATACAAAGCAAGATTAGTCAGATTTCCAGTATTGAACACTGATGTATTTTTTTTATACAGGTCAGGCTGGCAGTTGTATGCGGAAATTCTCCACTATGCCGTTTGCAGTTTGTAACTTAAATGACGTTTGTGACTACGCTCAAAGAAATGACTACAGTTACTGGCTAAGTTCTACCGAACCAATGCCAATGATGATGACACCAATCCCAGCTCCTGAAGTCGGGAGATACATTTCTAGGTGTTCCGTTTGCGAAACTCCTACGAGACTAATAGCAATTCACAGTCAAACAATGGACATCCCTAAGTGCCCTGGTGGCTGGGAAGAACTCTGGGCTGGCTACAGTTTCCTGATGGTAAACACAAAAATTGACTCCTTGATCAGATTTATTTATTTAGGGATCGCAGCAGTTTAGTCGCTCAAGTTTGGGTAAAAAAGGGGGATTGAAAAGGGTTCCATCTATTACCGAAGTGGAGAAGATTAATTGATGTGGAAGGATTTGCTTTGTAGATGATTATAATGGCTTTGTGAATCTCTTCACCAATGTATAATTGATTAACATATGTCGGCCGATGTTGCGCTAATCTGTTTTGGTTGAGAATTCAACTATGTCCTGAGAAATTTGTCTACAATATGATATTCTCGTTTACAGCACCGAGATTCCGGAGCAGCAGGTGGCGGACAGTCACTAGTGTCTCCAGGATCTTGTCTTGAAGAGTTCCGAACCAGACCCTTCATCGAATGTCGTGGTCTTGGAACTTGCAATTATTTTGCAACTGCAGTTTCCTACTGGCTTGCTACCATCAAAGACTACGAGCAGTTCAGGAAACCTCTTCAGCAAACTTTGAAGGCTGATCACACATCAAGAGTCAGTCGATGTGCAGTTTGTCAACGGCGTCGTGTCAGCGAAGAATATGAGGAGAGATTGAAACCCCTCAGGGAAAATCGTTATCCTCAGAGGATACATCCTGGACGAGATTATGAGGAACCAAGGAACATCATAAGGACACCACCAGCACGATCCCGAAATCCAAATCAGGATTGGCAGAGGTATACAAGACCTGGACAGCAAAGGTCTCCATACAGAAGACCCAATCAATATCCAAAGAAAGTTCGCGATTTTAATTATAAATGATAGGAATACCCAGCAGAAGCCGCGAGCCGGATTCGCGACGAGAAAAAGTATCTGATCTTATTTTCTGACTTGCCTCTCTTTTGATTATCGAATAAATTTTTTTTCCATAAACAGAGTCAACAGGTTTAAACGTTCTTCTAGCAGTTTTTGAAAGTCAAATTCTTAACGTGGTTATTAAACAGTAAATGGTCTTCCCTTATTGAACTTCAGAAGACTGTGCTTTACAGCACAACTGGATTATAACTCCTTTGACTCCAGCTTTGTTATCCAATCCTCCAACACGGTATGCTGGGTAAAACTCGGCAGATTCCATGTCACTGACATAATATATCAATAAAGGTTTCCATATCAGGTTTGAGAAAACTAATAATTAGTCTTTAGTTGTTTAGAAGGAAGTCATGATCATGGAAGAAATCTTACTTGCGAAGAGCAGAATCATAGAATAGGTTTGAAAAACTTTTTAAGCTCCAGCTGCAGGAAACGAGGCTGAAATGAGACGTTAAGATGAAACTTATCTCCACTTATAAGCCACTTTTATTTCATTAAATTCTGTAGATAAATTAATTTCAGCAAGTTCTTTTCTTTTGGATGATCCGGATTACTTTGATGTTTGTCGCGATAAGTGAACTTATGTATATAAATAGGGTATAATAGAGTCGTTATTAAGTTATATGCTCTTTCCTGCCGATTGTCGTTTTTCTCTCATTTCACGTTTCATACTTCGTAATTATTATAAATAATGAATAAAATTCTAAGGAAAAACAATATCGTGCGCTGTGCCATGTAAGAACGAAATCGACAACTGCCAAATACTACTAGTTACGATAATATAGAGTGCCATGTGCGGTGTTACAGTTGATCAAATAAAGAGATAATGATATTTATATTAACTTTATATTTTATTGCTAATGTAACGATAGGCCAGAGTCAAATAAATTACTTTTATATAATCTTTAATTGTGGATATCCAATTATTCTCCTTGCCCTGATATACAATGAATCTGAGAAATTTGTATTGAAGTGATTGAAAACTAAATTTAAGAATTAAAGAGCAACAAAGTTGGCGTACCTTCAATTCTGGAAGTCAAAAGAACTTTCAAAACATGATCCATCTGATAACTCGCCCTCGAGTTAGTGACACACAGGTGCACCGTAGCGATCAGGGTTCCGGACACGACGACCACATATGGTCACTGTGTGCGAATCAGCCTCTGCAGAATTAACTGATGTTCCCAGCATCTTACCATCTTCGCGTACATCAATCATTTCCAGATGATCGTTAGTAGGCTCGATTTCGTCTTCATCAAGATGATGATTCTTCTATGCAGGTGTTCGATCTGAGAAACACTCGTTCTTATCGTAGCTGAATTGATCGTCATCTAGCAAATCCGAATCTTCTTGTTCTAACCATGGAGTCCAAAGTTTCAGCTGAGTACCAGGGGTGGTACTGGCATAATGACGCCCAGATTTATCCACTCTTCGGTCAGTAACTCCGTAAGTATCACTAGGGAGAATTTTATAAATAACGAGCGGACTTCGATATTTCCGTTGAAGTTTAGTGCGATCCCCTGTGGATACTGGATTCACTCTCATTATCACTATTATTATTATTATTTATCAGCATTTGGAACTCGAAAGTTCATTGCCTCATGATTTGCGCTACCGATCTATCGTTGCCCATTCTAGCTACATGTCCTGCCCATCTAAGCTTCCTTGCTTTCATTACTCTTAAAATATTAGGTGAACCGTAAAGAGCATGTAGCTCGTCATTGTGC
>WSXT02052624.1:2068-12914 GCA_011762715.2 Neuroterus valhalla
AGGCCTGCGATATTGTAAAGGGCTGCAAAATTGAAAAGGCCTGCAAAATCGAAAAGGCCTGCAAAATTGAAAAGGCCTGCAAAATTAAAAAGGCCTGCAAAATTGAAAAGGCCTGCAAAATTAGGAAGTCCTGCAAATTTTATTGATCGCAGAAGTCTAAAGACCCAAATGGATACTTCCCAGAACGTTCTTCGCCAGGCCAGATACCTTTCCTAAAACGTCCAATAAATCAAAAACGATTACTAGACACTCCAGACATTTTATCGAAAAATGGAAAGTGACCAAACGGAAAGGTTCCCCCGAAGGAAGGATTATCAATTGGACCAGAAAAAACAATTTAGTTCGAATGTATGAGTTTTTATCAAATGAATCGCTTTGAGGAATTGAACAAGGCTTATTTTCTTCCTTCTAACCTTCATTAGGAATCATGACGAAAATTGTTTACTTTTTCAATCTAAATCTAATTAAGTAGATCCAGAGAAAACCGGTCGCAAGCCCGCGAAACTCAACGATGGGAATGAAAACACACTGAAGGCTACGCAGTCTGGGTGTGCCAATCTCTGGTCTAACCTTTATACTTAATACTTAATACTTAACTGTCTTCATCAATAGTGACCATGGTGTGGGAGGTGCACATGGACTCGGCCAGAATGTCGGACACATATGCAATTCCTGTACGTGTAAGAATAATAAGAGTGTGCACCCTCATTGTAACGCCACCGACAGGGAGTCAGGCATTAATTTAAACCAGTATTCAAATCACGTCTCTGGATACACGTGACATTTTGTAATTGAAGGCTGGATTGCGTACTCTTCTGCTCTATCCTTACACCTCTGAACATCCTGATATGCACTCTTAAATCTTGATAGCCCCTAATTAATGGTGATTAACCATTTTGTCACTTATTATTTCATCATAAATGTATATTTTTTTGGCAAATTTAGTCAACTTATGTAATAAATAGGACATCTTTCAATAAGGAACCTGTGTCTCAAAAAATTTATTCTGAAGGGGTCTTATCTAAAGGTGTCTCATCGTAACAAAACGCCCTTGGATGTTGCCAGATCGTTCTATGCATATCTCACAAATCTTGAAGACATTCTCAGTTTGACCTGAAGATTTGCAACATCGTTAAAAAAGTTCTCAGTTTGTTCTACACGCAAAAATAAAAGAAGACGCGCCTGGCCACAGGAGTCACGACACCGCTGATGCTGTCAGCGCTGCAGTGTCATTCCGAAACCATGCTCGTCGCTGATCGTATGCGCTATCATTTCACCGCTCTGCATTACAGAGCCCTGAAACGATAGTGATTACGATCAGTAACGAGCATGATTTCGGACTGACACTGCAGCGCTTTGAAGCGTACCACACCGTGACAATTTTCTCTCGTAAGCGATACAGCTACGACCAAACGAAGCATCATTGGTGTCGTGACTTCTGTGATCAGGCGCGTCTTCTTTTTTTTGAATCCTCAAGAGGTTCCTGCTAGAAAATGTATGTCCTTTAAGTATCATTAACTAAGGGATGTCCTGTAGACATCCTTAGATCATGCTACAGATGAGGCATGTCCCTGAATCATCCTTAGATCGTCCAAAGCAACACTCCCATTACGCAATTATAACATAATCATATACAATTGCCAGAATGACGTACTTCACATTCTACACGAAATATAGAAACCTTACAAAATCTCGAACCTCTGATGATGACATCACCTCTACTTGCCCTGACAGTGCACTCTAAACCACTTACTTCAATAACAATTACAACGTCTTATCGCGTGTAAATTACATAAATAATAACCGCTCGCGCGTCGATATTACAAAACCCAAACCAGTAAAAGTTCTTCACTTCTCTTCCTATTCGCGACTTAAGCGCACACAAACTGGGTATTAACGAGCAGTAATTTGTGCGTTACAAGCATACAACTCAGAATCCCTTGCGCAAACATGGTCTCGCAAATGCAATAACGTCTGGCCTCACAATCGGCCTCTTTTCGTATCACAATTTCGATTTTCTTTTCTCGCTGATACGACATACGTGCCCAGTTAACTGGTAGAGTGAAATTCCGTAACATTCTGCGAGATGAACTCCAACGAAAAAAATATGCGGAATGCGCGGGGGGATATGATGCCGCGAAGGTGAGGGTGAAGGTAAACTACAAAGGTAAAGGTAAAACACGTACGAGCTGCTTTCGTGGAATTTACAAAGGTTTACCATCTGAGACCCAACACCGCGACTCGTAACTCAAACAAACGCAAACCAAGGCGGGCTTATCTTCGTTTATTCTCAATCGATTGTTTTTATCCGAAACCCTCTTACACGATCTTATCTGTACTTTTTATGAATATCGATTTATCCACAGTGATATTCTGTCACGGGGAAATGTTTCAAACTAAGTTACCAAACTCTGCGAAACTTGCTTTTTATCCTGAAGGTCTAATTTTTATAAAATCTCAATAAGTACACAAGTCCTAAAAGTGTCTTTTATAGGTTTCTTGGAAATATCTAAAGGATATCCTAGAGAAGCCATTCCACCATAAGAATAGCATACAAAAATTGGGTTCCTATGCTTAAATGATGGAAATCTGATTTTTCAAATGAGGCACGAGATGATTAATCTTTTCCTAATTTTATAAAATTAAATAATAAATGAAACTAAAACACGGATAGATCGTTTATATAATATTTATTGAAAATCAAACGGGTTTCTAAACGAGTATAGACAAGGTAAAGAACACATAAGGTATACTGCTCTTAAGTGTCAGTCATTATTTGTGACACAATAACAAAATAATGACTATCATTCTCCCGTCTCCATTCAAGTTTAATAATATTTAACAACATGACAAGTCAATACACTGGCTGCCTGATACCAGAAATTGAATATTAATTACAATTTACTTCAAGAAATTGAATAGCAGTTCATATACCTGCATTACGTGATTTTCTATAGTGGGCGACGCACTACTTCTTTTCCATATTAGGTGAAACATTATTTAGATCCGGAAGGAATAAAGAATTCGCTCGCTCCTTTATTAGATTTCCTTAGTCGAATGTTGCCATAAGAGCTAACAATAAGAGTTGGATTAAATCATCGGTTTTTTAAAAACATTTAGTACACTAAGACTGGAAAAATTTCTTTATAATAAATACTACCGTCTTCGGATCATTAGACATATGAATCCCTAGATACAGACAATGATAACCTCAACAACACTGGCTTATAACATTAGCAACAGTCATTAACGATATTCAAGTACCAAAATTAGATCTCCAGCATCGGCCTGTGCAGCCTTAAAATACAGTTATCAACAAAGAAATATTAACAAACTCAGCAATGTTTAACCAGCCTTGCCAACGGCTCATATAGGCCGCGGTTGATAACAACTACTTCCAGAAGAAAAGAAAACAACCTTACCTCCGGTTAGATAAATTCTTCAGAAACGGTAAATAACGTCAATAACAACTGGCATAAAAGCACTTAAACAACGGTCAATAACAATGTTAGCAGCGTTAAAAATATAACAGAATTAGCAACTAACAAAAACGTGCAAGCACCTCTTGATAACATCCTTCATATACGAGCCCTTTAACAAATCTTACTCACTGTCAGTAAAATTATTATTAGAAACAGCTAGGAAAAAAACAATCCGCAACAGAAAAGAAAGACCTTTTGCAACAATCTTCTCTATAGCAGTTAATAACAACTCTTGTACCTATTATCTAGAGAATATTACTGAATCGATAGCGTGTTGTTTTCTCCCTTTGCTAATTTTTTTTTTTACCAGTTGACATTTTCCATGTAAGGTAGTTGTTGTGAACCTATACTCGAAGTCGTCTTTAACCGACGCACAATGGTCAGAAATCATGAATAGTTGGCCATAATGGAAAAAAAATCTTTTTTTTTTCGCTATTCAAAAATTCCAGTATCAGTAGTGGTACCCCTAGCGTCGTTTTGCATTGATACTCGGGAACACATGTTGCTAGAACCAACTTAAGCCTCTGTTTCATAGACGTCAAACGCGTTGAAAAAGTCAAACACGTCGCGACAAGCAAAAACCAGTTTTTCAAAAGTGCACAGTTTTTGAATAGAGAGACCAATTTGGATGCCACAACATGGATTGCTCTCGCAAATATGGAAACTTTCAGCTTTACAAACTATCAAAATGATTGACAAAGATAAATATGAAATATGTTTGAACAATTGACTGCAGTTTTAAAATGTTGATGATAAGCTCATGCTGATAAAAACAGAGTTTAGAAAAGTCTTGATAGATCGAACCCTATTTTTCTATCTAAATAATGAATAACGATCTTCTGCAAAACATATCAAAAATTGAGTTGCCGGAAGTGCCCGTTATACAGCGCAGAGTGGTTCAAAATCCCCAAAAGCTGGCCAAAGATCAGAATCTCGATATTCCACTTCGTTCAAGTACCCATATAAGGTTTTTGGGGTTGCTGATTATGGAAATAAAGTAAAAAATCTAAAATTCACAATGGCGGACCCAAAACGATGGACATTTTTCTAAAATTTGCCATGCATTTACTTGCAAATGAGTATAAAGGGATTTTTAGGGTCGTTGATTTCGAGAATGAAGTCAAAAATCCGAAATTCGGAATGGCCGACCGAAATGGCTGACATTTTTCTAAAAAAAGTAGTTTTCCAGAAAAATGGCCGTCATTTCTGGTCTGCCATTATCAATTTTGGATTTTTTACTTCATTTTCGAAATCAGAGACCCCAAAAACTTCTTAATACTCATTTTCAAATCAATGCATGGGGAATTTTAGAATAATGTCCGCCATTTTGGGTCTGCCATTTTGAATTTTGGAGTTTTGACCTCATTTTCGAAATCAGCGATCGCAAAATCCCTTCAATACTCATTTTCAAGTAAATGCATGAAAAATTGCAGAAAAATGTCCGCCATTCTGTGTCGAACATTTTTAATTTCGGATTTTCGACTTCATTTTCGAAATCAACGACCCTAAAAATCCCTTTGTACTCATTTGCAAGTAAATGCATGGCAAATTTTAGAAAAATGTCTACCGTTTTGGGTCCGCTATTTTGAATTTTGGATTTTTGACTTCATTTTCGAAATAAGCGACCCCAAAAACCTTACATGGGTACTCGAACGAAGTGAAATACCGAGATTCTGATTTATGGCCAGCTTTCTGGGATTTTGAACCACTGTGCGACGTTAGGGTCAATATCGTCCGCTGCTAGCGATTCGTGTTAACCTTCTCTAGAGATTGCTTTTTGCTGTTGCAAACTTTAATATTGAAAAAAAATATGTTTACATCTCAAGTTTGAAGAAATCAACATAACCCTCAACCGAATTTTCATTTCTGAATTGATACGAGCTTCTGATTGGAAGATATATTTTGTCCTATTATCTGATATCATAGTTGTCAATTTTTATCTCCAATTGACAAACTCGTTCTTTGGTAGTTTAATAAAAAAAAGGGCTAATGTTTACTTATATAAACTAAATTTATCATAACACCTACCTTGATCGTATTTGATCATTATTGTAACTTTTACCCACACAGAAGCTCCGAATAAAATCCTTCGAAATTAACTTACCTGAAACAAAAAACAGAAACAGAATTATAAAATGAAGTCAAATTTCTTTTTCCTTCAGTACTCAGGAGAAATAGTATAGTATTATAATGAGTTGAAAACGTTATTTGTTAATAACGATGTTCGAAGCCCCCTGATTCTTATTATTATTATAATCATTGCTGAATATTATTCAGTATCATAACAATGGTCTACAGTGGTTTTGTTGGCCAAGATATAAGATTGATTTTGCAAATATTTTGCTTTGAAAAAATATATAATTTTCAATGAAATACAGGAATTTTGAAAAAGTGCTTAAATTTTTGAAGTGCAATGTAATAGCTGATAAATTGAAGCGAAAAATGTTTTCAACTATTAATATAAAACCGTTGTGTTCTTCCAAAAGGTGACGCATTTTTAAAAGAAAAATAGTACAATTTTTGAATAAAAGAGATAAATTTTCAACGAAGAAAATTTATTTTTTCTATCAAAAATTCAGAATTTTTAATTGATATTCTTGGAGTTCAATGTAATACATAGTTGGTAATTAAATCAGAAGATTTTTGATAAAATTTGATAAAAATACAAATTTTTCAGAAAAAAGTTGAATTTTCAACAAAGTAATGAAATTTATAATGAAATATATGAACTTCTCACCTGAAACATAAATTTTTAACCAGAAAACTTATTTTATTTCAAGAATCAAGAACCATCAATAAAAAACATAAATTTTTGACAAATTAAAGCAGAAAAAGTATTAAACTTTTAATGTGAAATTTGTATTTTTTTTTTTTTTTTTTGTTATTAAAGTTAAAAGTTTTTCTTGTAAGTTTAGAGTTTTCTTTAATAGAGCTAAGTATTTTTTACAAAATTCAGCTCGTTCGTATTTGGGCATTTACGCTGGAATTTTAAAGATTTTTTTCCCCCATAAAAGTGGGGACTGATTTATATTCCATTTTCAAAAGCATCTTTTTTCTTCATTCGTCAGTGGACAAGGAGACTCGAAAGGATCCTCACGTGTTTATCGTTTTCCTACATACGCGTCTATTTTTCAAATATTTGACAAAATGCGTATTTCCAAAATTCTTTTGTGTTAAGTGTCATATTCAGTACAGAAAAATCTCTAGTCGGCGGAGCTACAAGATTATACAAAGGATGAGTGACTTATATCATCCCTGAAATTCTATTAATTAAAATTCGTATTTTTCGCGGTTGACCTTGGAAGTTTCCTTGCGAACTCATGCTTCCCTAATACGCTTTATTTTTCCAAATTTTTACGAAGTATGATCGCCCAATATTTTCTTGTGTAAAATTGGTAGTCTCAGTGTAGAATGATCTCTGCTCGGCAAATCTTCAATGACGCTAAATTGTTTTGTACAATATTCGACTAGCTCTTAGTTGAGCAGTTTACAAGAATTTCTATAAAATTCCTGCAGTGGACTGGTAACCCACGCAGTGTAGAAAAACCAATAATAATTCGTTTACAATGATAAAACGTAAACGAGTCTAGCTTACCCTGAAAAGGATTTGGCCTAATGGTATATTAGATAATAGAAACAAGAGCACATCCAGTACTTTCATGAATATATTCTCAATTTGGGCACTTGAAAACAAACACATTTTCAAAGATAGCCAGGGCAACATGAAAAGAAGAAATTTTTTGTAGAGCTGTGTAATTGGTATTTTATCATTTTATCTGTTAGATCTCATTATTCTTCCAAATAGAACCCACTTTTACAATTTCCCAACATAATTTTTCCCAAACTCTCCTCTAAGCACCTCTCTCATAAAATTCTTCACCAATCGTTTCCCATGATCTATCCAGCCAAGCGCGAAAATTCATTTACAACACTCTTGGCGTCCTGTTTCCACAATTTGTAATCTTACCCCACCAATTGTAATCAGTTTCGTCAGTACCAACATAACGGAGAGAAAGAGAGGCGTGAGTAGGTACGTAATTGGAATTGTAGTAGCAATTGTAATTTTTCAAGTGGTAGGTTCCATGACTCAGTAAAATGTATCGGCAGGCAAGGTTACGCATTAAAATTGAAAGGGATGCAGTTGTCCGAGTAATTGGGCTGGTTCACACGACTTTGATACAGGCACAATAAAAATTGTAACCTTACTTTCAATCCCAAGGTAAACGCCTTTTGCAATAATTCGACCCGAAAACAAGGATTATGTGACGAAACACATTATAAAATTAATACACTGACAGTGACCACACCCTTCACATGCAGTTGCTCTTGGAATTGACAGAATAGAGTGTTGATTCTATGTTTGCACAAACAAGCAATTCCTCAACTCACCGTATGCTATGCGCGTAATTATTTTACTTATTTCACTTATTTTATTCTCAGAGTAGAATGCTTTGTGGAAATATTTCAGACAGGATACTATTCAGTTTAAGTTTGCGAATTTGAGTCACAGTGTTCAAATTTTTAGTATAAATTTTTATTATCGACATACCATTGGAAGATAGGTTTTATTTTTGAAGAGTAACATGAATATTTTTTTAAACAATATAATACAAGGAAGAAGAATGCATACTTGTCAAACTTCTTTGAAGTAACCGAATTTTAGCAAAAAATCGCAGTTTTTGGTAGAATTCTGACAAAATGTATGACCATTTCAGAAATAAACAGTAGGAAACTCCACAAGACGTTTAACATTTTTGCTATTATTTGGACACTCACGAAATTTTACAACTTTTTGCATATTTATTTCAAAATTAACATTTGTACATTGTAATGCTTTATTGTGAATCATAGTAGTTTAATCTAAAAACGCATTTCCGTCTAGGTTTAATAATGTGCAAATTGTTTATATCAAAATATATTCGAAAAACATATAAATATAGGAACACAATAATAATAATAATAATAATAATAATAATATAATATCATATATAAAAATGTAATATTATAAGAAATATACAAATTCAAAAATATAATGGGAAAGGTAAATCACTCATTTAATTTTTTCTTGTTAACAATTTGGAATTCGAAACCATGAAGTATTGACAACTTGTAATTCACGAAGCATGATCGACAATTCCAGTATTATCGTTCATATATAATAATTGAGAATATTTATCAAACCAATAAAGTATGTTCGCATTACCAGGTAAAGTTGAATATAACCAAGACTTTCATCATACCATAAATAGAAATGTTTTTGTAACATATTCTATCCCAATATCCATTACAGTGTAATACCACAAAACCTTTACTATCAAGAACAAATATACATCTGATGCTGAAAATTTCAATAGTATATTTTAATCTGAAAAATTATCTTGTTTATATGAATAATCAATCAATAATGGATCTATGAGTCATTAGATTGATGACTTATTTGTGCAGTAATATACGTAACATACGTATAAATGTCTAATACGTATATATACATAACATACGCATTAGATACCTATATACATATTAGACACGTATAGGATGCGTATATACATATAAGATACGTATATACGCATGGGATACGTATTAGATGGCGTATTAGAAACGTATCAGGTACGTATCATACTTATCGAGTACCTATTAGATACGGATACTGTACGTATTGGATACGTATTAGATACGTATTAAGCACGTATTAGATACGTATTCAGTACGTATCAGATACGTATTAGATACGTATTGGGTACGTATTATATACATATTGAGTACTTATTAGATACGTATCAGGTACGTATTAGATACGTATCACGTACGTATCAGGCACGTATTAGATACGTATAGGATACGTATTAGGTACGTATTGGATGCATATTGAGTACGTATACGTATCAAGTACCTATCAGATACGTATTAGGTTCGTATCAGATACGTATTGAGTACGTATTAGATACGTATTTAGTACGTATCAGATACGTATCAAATACGTATTAGGGACGTATCAAGTAAGTATCAGGTACATACGTATCAGGTACATATTGTGTACGTATTAGATACGTATCAGGTACGTTTCAAGTACGTATTTGATACGTATCAATTACGTCTTTGATACGTATTACAGCGGCACTTATAGGTAACTTCGTTACGCCAAACTGTAGTACTGCAATACGTCTTCTGTTTATGACAACTGTTCTCCCTGTCAGGGAACACTGCGTTCCCAAGTTGGAGCAACTGTTGTCTTAGAAACGGATAATTAACTTTACGGGACAGACACGTTCCCAAAATTGGTGTTGCTGCTGCTTTCATGCCTTGGTTGCGCTGTCCTACTACTATGAACGCAACAGCTGTCGAAAATTTCTTTCCGTGTATCAAGTACCTATTAGATACGTATTAGGTACGCATAAGATACGTATTAGATACGTATTCAGTACGTATGAGATACGTATTCAGTACGTATTAGATACGTATTCAGTACGTATTAGGTACGTATTCAGTACGTATTAGGTACGTATCAAGTACGTATTAGGTGCCTATTAGAACCGTATTAGATGAGTATTAGGTGCGTATCAGATACGTATTTGATACATATCAGATACGTATTCAGTACGTTTTAGATACGTATTAGGTACGTATTACGTACGTATTAGATACGTATGTAGTACGTATTAGGTACGTATTAGATACATATTAAGTACGTATTAGATACACATTACGAACGTATTAGATACGTATTAGATACGTATCAGGTACGTATTAGATACATATCAAGTACGTATTAGATACGTATAAGTAATAATAATACATTTTCAAGTTTAATGGTAATGCAGAGAAAAATAAGGTTTGAAGATAACATTCCATTAATTAAAAGAGAATACATCAATTTCGTAATGGAAACATTACATTAGCGAATTGACTTTGTTGCAGTTCATAAATTTCCTATGAATTTTCTCCTCTCTTTTACAATTTGAACACGCTTTCTTCACGATTTTTAACAGAAATTTGGATATTTCAAATAAAGCTAAGTGTTAAGTGAAGAAGAATCGTACTTGTAAGACAAAAATTACATTTGAATTGGAAATAATGTACGCTGTTTTTTTTTTTAAATATTAATCAAATTATATTCATTATATTTTTTTAAATTGAACAACAATAGCACAGATCGAGGGAAAATTTAAAAGAATAAAATATAATCATGATCCGGGAAAGTATTTACACTGGAACCTCAAACTTAATCCAGCTTCGGGCTTGGGTATCGAGGGCCTTGGAAGGAGTTCGAGTGAGCTGAAACGTAAACACTCAGGGCCGAACACACGCGAATAACTGTCGCCAACTGTAGCGCAGTTGCGAAAATCTATGCTAGGGTACTTCTGCCG
>WSXT02052635.1:0-12914 GCA_011762715.2 Neuroterus valhalla
ATCATTATAAAAATCTTACTGCTTAGGGATTCCACTAGTCATCGATCTAAGAGCGACTAGAATACCAGACCTGATTGGCCTGGCGGTAACGTAGTGGCTTTGCGATCCGGCAGTCGCGGTTTCGATTCCTAGCCGGAGAAATTTTTTTTCTCCCATTTGCTTTGTATTTATTAATTTTTTGAATTTTTCTATATAATAAATCATAAACAAATGAATGAAATCAAACAATGGTTCTCAGCGGAGAAAATTAAAATTTATTCAGGTCAAAGAAATAAAAAAAATGACATAGGCACTAATACAAAATTGAGAAATATTTTTGAACACGTATTCAAAAAGCCTTATCCGACTCATTAACAGTACATTCAGAAGGGTGGTATTTATCGTAAAAACATTGAAAGCACAAATTTTTCGAGCACCAAGAACAAATGATGAATTGTGGTTGACCACAATCGTATTTTTTTTCAAAATTGTCGAGAGGAAACACACTTGATTCACATTGCGAAAAAGTTGATGAGTAACTGTTGATGAGATCGACCTGGACTCCTCGTAGCCATTCCGGAGAACTGCTCCACTAAAACCAAACCTAGAGTTTCCCTCCATGGGCCGATAAGGTAGATTCCTCGCGGGAATTCAATTTGAACACAACCGTCCTCACCCCCCTTCTCTCTCCATAACGTACCGCTCACCGTTGAGGAAGGAGGACGGGCTCACACTGAGCAAAAAGTTCAGTAGGCCTAGCTTAGCAGTGCTGCCCCCCTTGCTTGAGAGACCCATGCAACCAGTTAAAAGCTAGTTTGACTTGGGAGTCAAGTAGGTACTGCTTGGCACGCCAAGCAGTACTTGGCTTGTGCCCGGTTACATTTGCTTGACATGCCAAGCAATACCTACTTGGCTCCCAAGTTAACCTAGCTTTTAGCTGGTTACTTTGGTCTCTCAAGCAAGGGGGGCCGCACTGCAAAGCTAAGTCTACTGAACTTCTTGCTCAGTGCAGGAGGTGACGTCCGCCTTGTCGAGGATTTCCGCGACGATCCACTTACTGCTTATCCTTACCATGCTTTGCCTACAGGGACTGCGCTAAGCTTCAACATCCGCATAACTAAATGCCGTCCGCTCACTCGCACCGTATTCTCTCTCCCTGACATACACCTATATCACAATAGCTTTATTAGTTTTAATTTAGATTTGTACCTTATAGGAGAATAAATCCACTGTTCTTATATGTTGATAGTCAATTCCGAGTTCTCAATTCATCCCTAAATCTTGACCCTGGCTGACTGAAGCGTCCGCAGGGATTATTTGAATAATAGGTAGAAAACCACTTCGTTACATATTGATTAATCAATTGAAGATATAAATTTTCAACAGAAAAGTTCATTCTCAACCCAAACATACGAATTTCTTATAATGTGGTCTTTCCTAAAAAAAATTAGTTTATTTTCGGACCAAAAAAGAGAATTCTCAAAAAAATAGTGAGATAGTGAAACTGCAAGATTTGTTTCATTTTCAACCGAAAAGGATCACTTTTCATCCAAAAGTACTAACTTCCTTCTAAACATACGAGTATTGAATGGAATAACATAAAATCTTGACACGATATATCCTTTCGAAAAAAAATTAATTTTCATCTTGAAAATATTGATTTCCTACAAAGTCATTCAACTAAATGAAACAGGATTAACATAAGGCATTCAGTGGCACTGTTGAATTTGGAACCAAGAAGATGTCTCCTAAACCATGAAGAATAATATTATATCGGAAAGAGACGAAATGTCAACAAAATTAAAGCATTTTCGATTCTTGTTTCCTAAAAGTTATACGTTGTAGAATTTGCATACAAGTTGATTGTGGAAGTCATGTTTTCTAATTTCACTGTATCCTGGACAGCGGTAAAGGCCTATCGATTGCGGGGGAACTAAAACAAATCTTTGTTTTTTAGGCTTCCATAGCTGTACAATCTTATCCATTCGACGTCGCGTCTGTTGTGAGATAAGGGAATTTGATTCGGTTGCTGAATAATGAAAATGACTCATTTCGTATCAAGGAGAAGAAATTAGAATGACACAATATCATATGAAAATCTTGCTTCATATTTTTTATTTGAAAATTTTAAATCTCAGAGAACTTAACAGGTTTGAATTTGATACAAGTAGAAGATTGCCGAACCAATATTTATTAAATTTCAGGAATTACTAATGGCATTATATACACATGAGAGAAGATTTTCTTTCGTAATTATTGAATATAATTATAAACTAATTATCCCATTTACCCATACACAAATCGAGCTGTTCTCGAAAAAATATTCACCTTTTTTGAACACAAACAATTAATTTCCTTGGAAAATTACGAAAAATATGTGATTTTGCCTTGAAGCGACTGAATATTTTGAGACATGGGTTGAAGTATTGGAACTATGATAAAACTATTCCAGACCACGAAATGATGGAATATCATTGGTTTTCATTTTATACTAATTTTGGATCACGACCGACGTCTCGAAGAATTTTATCAACTACGACTGATCGAAGAAGATTCTCAAGTACAATCCATTGAGTCGCGGGTAGGTTTCCAAATTAAAAGTACAGAAAAAACTTTGCAATTGCTCAATATTTTGGATACTCAAATGATTTAACAACTTTCTCATAATTCAGATTCTGAATTTCCATAAACATTTCCGAAAGTAATAAGATGAATAATAATAATAATCAATAATGCATAGCAACTGCTCTAGAGCGAAGTTGATAGTATATATACCGAATGATATTGTTTTTTACAGCAGCAAAATATGCAATTCTACAAATGGAGAAAACACATCCTGAAAGTTGGAATAAAGTTATAACTCTCAGAAAATATTTTCAAAATGTTCAATTGAGTAGAACTAGAGACCGACTGTAATTTTCAGCTAACGTCACTTTTTTCCGATGTTCTTTGAAAATTATTTTACTCTATTTCTTGGAAATTAAATAAGATCAATCATAATACATTTTCCCATATTTTTTCCTTCTTACGTGGATATCAAGATGGCCTCATTATCATCTAATACGCGGATAGCAAACAGTCATAGCACGTGCTATTTACATCCTGAAGTCTCGTTTTCGTTTACAAATTGATCTCATCGCGTTTCAAGAACAAGTGGAAAAATCCAAGCCCTCTCTATTGCGTTCTTTTTCAGAAGCGGAGGAATCACCAGTATTTAAGTAGCAGTGATTTCTGTACCTCTTCATCAGTTTGGTCTGCGAAATCCTTCGATAATAAGAATGGAGATTCTCACTGGAACTCTTGTCCTTACAATTGCACTTGTCCTGCTTGATTCTATTGGTAAGAGCCAAAATTACTACTGCAAGAAAAAATTATTCTAATTATAATACAACTGCGGAGAAATCCAGGAATAAAATTGATCTGTAAGTCCAAAAAACCTGTCGAGTTAAGCCAAGAAAGGCGAAGCTTCGAAAAAATAATTCAATCCTTCATGATGACAGATTTTTATCAAGAAGTAGTCGAAAAGACAAATTCTCTAGTTAACAGTAGGATCTTGAAACAAAATTATATATATTTGAGCTCAAATATCAATGTACTGCGGAATCGCATTCTTAGTTGGAAAAAGTAATTTTTGAACGATGGAGAGAGGGAAACACACAAAAAAATTTATATTTCTTCAACTATCGAAAATAATCCACACGATCCAAGAAAAATCAAGAATGAAATTATTCATCCTTCTGTTTTAGATGAAACCTTATTTCGAAACTATTTTGTTGTGATGGAATCCAACTATTTTTGATTTAAAAAATATTTTTTAAAAAATTTTGATGATCAAAAATGTTTTGCTTGATGGGAAAATCACTTGGTTTTGACTTAAAAAGAAATGTGGGAAACATATATTTTTCTCTATAGAAATTCATGATATTAGTTCCTTATCTGAATAATTATTTGTAGATTAAATTTTTCTATGTACGAATCTTCAGAAGTCCTTATCTTTATGTTGTACCTCTGCCACGTTCCGAAGGAGCACCTTTACCACTCATTTTCCCTTCTTTTCAGTCACTCTCCTACCCACTACGAAACAAGTATCACTGAACTTCTTTCAATTCTCCTTCCTACCATCCTTCCTATACTTTCATTTCATTATATCCTACCTTCGCTGCTCTCTCTTCTTTTTCTTTTCTTCTTGCCCTGGCTTTCAGCATTTTCTACATCTCTCCCTTTTCGCGTTCGATCCTAATTAGCATTATCCCTAACTTATATTGTCAGCTCTCCACTTTCACTCACGCTACATTAGTCTCTGCTCTTCAAACGCTTCATCACCCCTGCCTCCTCATCACAGATAATATTTCTTTTATCCTCTCCCCCACACTCTCGAACTTTCCCTTTCATCATGTTTTCTACCCTCTCCCGTATACTCTTCTAATCCCCGATAGCAAAACCCTATCGTGTCGTTGTGCAACTTCTCTTCAATTTTTGTAGGTCACCTTATCTTTGTAGGTGACCTACGCATTCTATTTCTTTTCTTGAACGGACTCTCTACCGCGCTTTTCCCTAGGATTTCTCGGCTGTCTTTTTCTCTTCTGAAACAAGAGGTCTTCTCCTTCACTTGCGCTGGAGGATGTAGATAACCTTACAGTTTCCCCCTTTTTCCATTGGAGACTGATGTATTTTGTTAAGAAAATTATTTTTCCTAGGAGAACACTATTCCTATTGTTAGGAAATACATCTTCCTACAGGAAAATGAAACTATTATGTTGAGAAACTCTCTCTTTTCATTCGGTAATTCAAGTACATGATTGCGAACTACACTGATTATTTCGAAGAAAAAAACAAACCCCTTGATAGCCAAATCAATCATTTAAAAAAGATGAGAGATGGACGAAATCGTCGATAATCTGGTCTTTTTGATAAAGAAAAGTTCTTTATTTAGGAAACGAAAACGTTTTCGTCTGCGTCGCGCAGACCTCTTCAGTCAATCTAAATATCAACAATCTATCATTAATCAACTTATCAAATAATGTGTTTCAACAGTTCCTTAACAGAGGATAAAACAAACTATCAAAAACAGAACAATAACAAGGAAAATCTGAGGATGATGACCGTGGTACTGCTCTTATTTACCATTCACATGTTCTTTATCACCAATTTGATTTTCAAAATACAAAAATTATCGCCATTGAATTTAATTACAAACAACAACTTTTTAGAGAAACGTTTCACATTGCTGAAAACAAAAACTCAAATATTTTGAGATCTGACACACACAATATTAGTAATATCTATATTAATTTGGTAGGAGATGCTTCTGGATTGGAAAATCTGAAACACAACTGTTGTCATTTTTGCATATGATGGTCCTAGATTGATCCTTTCAATTTTACACATAGCCTTGTAACAGTCGATTAATTCTTTCATCATCTAACATGATCATTACTATGATCATTAGAGTTTCTTCCGTCTTTATCAGTTGTAAAGTTTGAAGGTTTGTTTTTTTACATACATACTGCGATTACAACTCCATCACTCATCTTTTTTTAATATCGCTGTTCGACAACCCCAAAACAACTATATCGTATTATTAATAATTTAAACCAAGTTTTAAGATATACGTTTGATTAGGAAATATTTACCATCCATGTGAATCTGTAAACATAAATAATAAAAACGACATCCAGTGCATCCGCGGAAGCGTCATAAATCTCTTTTTTTTACAGAATCCAAACCAAGTAGTCTTGATGCATTTTTTGATATCCGAAGGCATAACAACTTTGATGATGGGATGTTTGTCAGGGATAATCGTGTCTTCAAACGAATCCATGAATATAAATCTGGCGCGATAACAACATCACAATTGCAGGAATATCATCCGCCAACTCTCACACCGATGGGAGTAGTAACAGAACTCGATACTCCAATCGGCTCGTTTATATTGGACGATATTCTACAACCAGGTAAACGAAGCCCACCAGGTGATAGCTAGTTGCTCCTACGAAAATTTCTCTAATTTTCCTGAAATGAATGATGCAGAAAATTTCCAATATATCTGCGAAATGATCACAAATCTCTATTTTTCTTGCAGAAGTTTTTAATCTTCCAGGCCATGAAAATTATGTGCCTGGGATGTTCATCAAAGATGGGCATGTTCTCAGACTAATTGAAGAATATGAGGAAGGCGGAAGATATGTAGTAAAATTTCAGGAATATGATCCGCAAAATCTCAAGAAGAAGGGAGTACTCACAAAATTTCTTCCGTTCTTACCTCCGCATGCAAGACAAATATCACAACCCGGAAATTCCTTGTTCTGATGGGCAAGCGATGAAAAGATGTAAAATCTTAGTAAGATGCCAGGATAGCAAATAAAAATGAGTGCAGTACTCTCCTTTAGTTTGCAATGCAAAACAAATGTTGAGTTATTTTATTCTGAGGAGCTGCCCACAAACTACGCTACCAATTTCTGCCTACTTCCCGCACAAATTTTCAAGCCAAATAGATACAATCCTCCAGCGCAACTCAGATCCCTGACGAATAAATCCATCCCTCATCGAAAAAGATGACTTTCTTGTATGAGAAAAATATGAATTCCAGGACCCCCGAAGTAAGATTTGGCAGTGTATATGATTTCTTGTTTGACCATTGTCAAGAAAGAGGGGGTAAACCATTTCTCGTAGAGAATTTAATAATGATAATCTCAACTATAGATAGATAGATTTATCACTCCATGTATACCCTTCTTCGGATCTTTACATACCTAGACTCCCCCCTCCCACAGGAGATCGTCAGACATTGAACCCTTCAACTCAAATCCCTTCCCGAAATCCCTAATGACCCCAACTCTCATAATAAGCTTCCAAGCAATGCCTGTCGTACTCAATCCTATGGAATTTTAATCTCTGAAACCTCTTTCGTCTGCAGCCGGATTTCTCATTTGAAACGCTCGCATTCGCCTGAATATTTGGTCAGAGGAGAGAAAAACTGCAGAAAACCAAAACTCCTGAGCGCAGTCGATTATCGGCAGACGAGTCTAGATGTAGACATTCGATAGCGTCGATTGCTTACACCGATCCTCGGTGTCAAATCTCCCGCTCGAAAGTAATTAAACATGGTGAAAACACGACTAAGCGAGAATCCCGAACAGTCCCTTACCCGAGCGCTAACCGCGCCCGTTTATGCTTGACATTCGAGATCCCCCCCAAGTCGGAAGATACCACGCAGCTACTGCCGTCGGTCAATCTTAACTGTATATCAAACGATAAATTTTCAATAATAGAATTCATCAGAGTGAAAACGATTGAATTTCAACCATAAAAAGGAATTCACAAAACTGGAAGAAAAATTTTCATCAAACTAGTTTAGTTTTCATCTGAAGCAGATTTTCCAGTCGAGAGAGAGTGAAATTTCAACCAAATTCTTGACTTTTTAGGCAGGATAGATCAATTCTTAACGTAGATATTGCAACCCTTGACTTTTTAGGTGGTTAACTTTTAGGGGTTAATTTAAAAACCTGATTATCACTAATAATAATCAATAATGAAAAGGAGATTCTTCTGGAGAAAGAATAACATTCTCTTCACATCAAAATTATTCATTTAAATAAACCTAAACTAACTTGATAATTTTTACATATATATTCTAGTCCCTACTTTCAAAAGGTGGTAAAACTAGGATAATACTCAAACCTCTTTGGTAATTGATATAATAGTCGCATTAAAATATGATTGTTTCATATAACTGACATTATTCTACGCTTATATTTTCATCTACTATCTCCTTATAATGTTCAAAGTAAATCCTTACTACGGTAGGTAGATCTCGCTCTTTAATTCTGAGACCTGTTATCAAGGAAAGTAGGTCAATGACCTCTCAAAGGTAACTTTATTGTTCGTGCCTCAACAGGAGGTATAAGCTGGGGATGTTCCCGCACAAGTCAGATATATCACTAATTTGTCTACTACCTGTCACTCAAATCTAATTGGCAAGGGGCGCTTGAGGCTTCCTTGGCTCAATGCTAACGGTACAAGGGTCTCAGGCCATTCGGTTCAACTATACAGTGATATTGTCAATACTCCTCAGCTGGCGGACATAAGGGAAGGCGAGTGTTTGCGAGCCTTCACGAAATACAAAATTTAAGGAGATCCTCAGATCTTGATATTCAGAGAACATTATTCATTTTTCTAAGCACTACTGTGCAGACGTGCTCTCAACAGATTATGGAGGTTGTTAGTCTCCAAGTCTGTTGTACATGGTCTGGCCAGGGGTGAGAGATCGTAAATACTTTAGCTCCTTTTCTATTTGACCAATTTCAAGGGTTTAAAGCCTGTAGTTGCTCAAGAAAGCGGAGGTAAAATTCGAAGGATAATATTCTTTCTAAGTTGAGGCTCCAGCCTTTAATAACTAAAAAATTTACGATACGCGTTTTTGAAAGAAGGGACTGTAACCCTTGGCAATTCTTATGTTTTGAAACTCGAAAATACTCTTCAAGGAGAGAACCTGAGATTTCAGAATTCTGACTCGCAGATGTCGCTTGAGATAAGTTCCTTTTTAGACAGCTTCAGAGGATGCTATCCGTTTGGGCACTCTTAAAGGAAACTTAACCGAATCAAATTCCAATAACTTGGAATCCTATTCTTTTTCCTGAGAATTGAATTCTCGGACAAGTTGCAAAGAGTTGACGCTCTGGGCTTCTCCTACTGATTCTCCTCTGCGATCTGTGCTTTTCAGCTACAAGATCCAGATAGCTATTCTTGGCTTGCGCGGCTCCTTTGATAGCTGTACCCCGACTCTTCCACTCTCGGTTTTGCGTAACGCCGTCGGAAAGGGAATGGTCGGAGTCTGCACCAGAACGTTTCTCCTGTGGGGTGCTGCCTTGCAAATGCATCACACAGGGGATGCTACTTTTGCCTATATTCAGGCACTCCTCGTATCTTGAAGGTTACAATACATTATTCACCACGAAGGAATTCAATTTGAACAGGAAACTTGAATCCCCACATAAAACAGATCTACTTTCCGTGAATCTAGCTGCATTTTCAACCAAGGATATAAAATCTCTACCAAAGAATAAATATTTGTAAATTACGGCTTCCGTATCTGTAAAATTATATCTATTCAACGTCGTGTCCATTGTCGAATAAGGGGATCGGATTCGTTTTTTAAACATTCAAAATGACTCATTTCGTGTCAACGAAAAGAGATTAGGATTACACAATATCATATGAAAATCTTGCTTCATTTTTTCATTTGAAAATTTTCAACTCAAAGAACTAAACCGATTCAGAATTATGCAAGCAAAAGATTGCCGAACCAATGTTTTTTAAGTTCATGAAATTTAAGGACTTACTAGTAACATCATATACAAATGGAAATCGTATTCCCTTCTTAAATATTGATTATTAATTATAAACATATTATTCCGTTTATCCATACGAAAATTGAGCTACTCTCGTAAAAATGTTCACCTGATTCAAACACAAACAATTCATCTTCTTCAAATTTACAAAGAATATGTTTCATTCAGATTTCGCCTTGGAAGGATTGAAAAATTTGAGACATGAGTTAAAGTATTGAAAATGTGATAAGATCATTCCATGATACGAAATCATTGATTGCCCAATCAAAAAGTTTCGCAGTATGCCGAAGAATCTTCTGAAATTATGAACACAAGAAAAAAAAGTCGAGCGGCGAGGTACGAAAGCAATTGAGAAACACCCGAGATTCCAAATTTTCCATTACCTCAACCTTTGTTCAGAATTTTTACTTTTGTCGTCTGCCATTCATTATCTTCTACTAATTTCAGATCGCGACTAATACGAATTGTGGACCACAATTTAAGCTGGAAAATTCATTGAAAATATTATAAGTAGAAAAATTTATACTGTATGAATTTTCAAGAAAATGGTAAAATCGTTTATTTCTCGGAAAATTATAGCGAATGCTGTATTGCGCATTCAATTTCTCAATAAATTAAACTCTGAACAGAGAGGGATTGTGATTCAGACTTTGAATATATATTTCCAAAATTTGCCTCTAAAATTAACCTGAACTCATTAACTACAAGTGATCGAAGAAGATTCTCAAACACAATCCATTGACCATTTTCAGTTGAGTGAAACTGAAGTTCAAGACTTAGTATAAAACAAATATAGAATAAAATGAGGAGACATGTTCTTGGAACAAATTCATGAATTTATACTTGCACAAAAGTTTTTCCAATTTTGTACAGTAGTTTCATACTAAACAAGTATCATATCCTTAGTACGAGGTCTAACCAATTCATCTCTATTTGGAACATTATTTCACTTTATTTCTCAAAGATTGATTGAGATCAATCAATACATTTTTCAATACTTTTTCCTTCCTACGTGGATATGAAGATGACCTCGTCACCATTTCATACGTGGATAGCAGTCATATCACGTAATATTTACATCCTGCGACCTCGTTCTTGTTCACAATTGTCTTCATTGCATTTTGCAAACAAAATACGTAAACCCAAGCCATAATGATGAAGTTTTTCCCTTGAGAAGTGGAAGAATGTTCAGCTTAGAAGCTTAGAAAAAATAATTTAATATTTTATTAGGATGGTGATTTTTCTTGGAAATAGAACAAATCCAAAACTGTATGCATCAATTTCGAATTAAGTTATTGTGTCTTTAGTTGGAAAAAATAATGTTCGGACGACGAAAAGAGGGAAAAATACGAATATACATATGGGTCATTTCAGTATTTATTTATCCGGGAAAAATGCAGAAATGTTAAAGAAACTGCATTCACAGAAAAAAGTATCTTCGAAAATAATTTTTTTCCTACGTAATTTTGCAATATACTTTAGAGAGTATCTCATGAAAATTTTAGAGTTGACCGTCAACAAGTTCTTGATATATGACAAATAACGTAGGACCGTGTTACTTCGAGCGTAAACTGCTGCATCCTCTTACCCAGTCTATCACGAGCATGCGAAGTCGAGTACGTCAACTTGCATTTTCGTGGATATTTTCGCAGAGTCTTCCATTCAATCAACTTTGAATGAGAGTCAGCTACAGTTTTTTTGCAAATCCTGTTAAATGAATTACGTTTCCCAAATTTGTTTTATGCATAAGCAATGTTTTTAATATTATCGAATGAACAACAATTTGTGTAAGCTGTGGTATTCCAAAGGAAAAGATTTCTGTATAGCATAGGGAAATCAAAAGTTATTACTTAAGATTTTCATGATGATTTTCACTATTATCCGAATTTTCGCACGAAATATGACCTCGTAAGATAGGAATTTCCTCGTTTATTTCATACTCTGTTTCAAAACTCGTTTTGAATAAATGGGATAAAATATCAAAACTCCATTATCTCTGTCACTTTCTAGACCGTTATATGCATGTTTCGTGCAAATCGCATTCCGATAAAAACATTGCTTGTGCATAAAACGAATTTGATAAACATAGTTTATTCGACAGAATTTGCATACAAGTGTAGCTGACTCTGATTCAAAGTTGAGGGACTAGAAAACTTTGGGAAAATATCCACGAAAACGTAAGTTAGCGTACTCGGCTTCGCATGCTCGTGGTTGTCTGGGTAAGACGATGTAGCAGCTCGGGCTCGGAGCAACACGGTCCTACATTATTTGTCATATTCCAAAAACCTATTGACGGTCCACTCTAAAATTTTCGTGTGGAGATACCTTCTTTTTGTAAATGCAATTTGCTTAACATTTCTGCATGTTTTACGAATAAATAAATATTAAATATTTTTCGCAAATAACAAAGTCAAAGTATGAAAAATCATGAACGTATCTTGACATCATTTTGTGGCATCTCATTTTTTTACAGAATCCAAACCAAGTAGTACTATAGGATTTATTGATCTTCGAAAGCATAGGAACTACGAACCCGGGATGTTCGTCAGAAATAATCGTGTCTTGAAGCCAATTGAAGAATTTAGAATTGGCGAATTATCTTCATTACAATTGAAGTATTATCATCCGCAAACTCTTACACCGATAGGAGTAGTCACAGAACTCCTTATTCCAACCGGGACAATCATATTGGCCTATGATCCACTAAGAGGTCAGCAAGGCCCACCAGGTGATAGCGAGTTGTTTCTTGTAGAATTTATTCAAATGTTCTGAAATGGATGATATAAAAAGAGTTTCATGTATATCTGCGGAACCTTCACGAATCTCTATTCTAATTACAGCATTTTTTAGTCTTCAAGGCCGTGAAAATTATGTACCTGGGATGTTCGCCAAAGATGGTCGTGTTTTCAGAGTCATTGAAGCATATGAGGAAGACGCTAAATTTGCAGTGGAATTTCAGGAATACCATCCGCAAAGTCTCACGCAGATGGGAGTAGTCACAGAATATTTTCCATCCTCATCACCACATCCAGGCCAAACATCACAACCAGACAATCCCTAGTTTTAATGGGCCAGCAGTGAAAAGATGTAAGATCTAAATAAGATGCTAGGATAGCAAATAAAAATGAGTGCACTAATCTCCTTTAGTTTTCATTGCAAAACAAATGTTGAGTTATTATAAACTGAGGGGCCGCCTACAAACTACTTTACCAATTTTTGCCTATTTTCCATGGAAATTTGAAAGCCAAATAGATTTATTCCCCTAAAGAGACTCAAATTCCTTACGAAGAACTCGAAGAAAACAAAATGTTCGCATTTTTAAACAAAACAGATCAGTTCTCAAACATAGAAGAGGTTTATAAACAAACCGTTGCATTTCCAAACAAATGGGATGTGATTTGTATCATAAGGGTAATTTTCGAATACAAAAACTGATTTCCAACAAAAAGAAATGAATTTTTTGAGCCAAAGAAATTTTTAATAAATTTTTTAATTCTGAAGTCAAAAAGACAATACTGGCATCATAGCAACTAAGCAGGTCATTATCGAGTTGATCCGTCCATAAAGAACGTCGATTGTCTCGCC
>WSXT02052646.1:0-12914 GCA_011762715.2 Neuroterus valhalla
TACCTTCGAGCGCGAAGCGCGAGATCCGAAAGACGCGCGCCCTAGGCGCGCTCAAACTTGCGAGCGAAGCGAGCTGCAGATTTTTTTATTTGAAATCTATGATAACTATAAAATCTCTGTCACCATAAAAAATAATTCCTTATTATTCTTATTCCAGATCTTCCACGATGATAGGAAATTCCGTACCAGTATCGCGAAGCGATGCATCAGGAAATTTATCAGTCTCTAGTGTCCTGCCTTCTCTTCAAGCTATGTGCAAAGACTCTAATCGATCGTAGTATTAAACGCAATTCGCAAACTTTCATTCATCACCTTCGCCAAGAAAAAAGAGTTAGAAACCTTGAAGAAGAAATTTTAGGTCTCTTGGATCGTAGCTCGTGAATCATACTAGTTATAATTTCATTGGGTTTAGGAAACCTAATTTTATCTCCAGAACCAGTTGCATAATACACTATAGATGTAATCAAGAGAAAAAGGAAAAAGAGCTCTTTTCCTTCAAATCAATATTGTACAAATAGATTGCTTTTAATTATATTCATATATAAATAATGTGCAACATTGCAGGGAGTGTGCAACTGGATCTAAGGAGGAAATAACTTCACTATTTTGACTTCAATAGTCTTAGTAGGTTTATTTAACCTTAAATGACTACGATTAACCCTTTCTGTAAATACAAGTTTTTTTATATATAAGACAAGTTTATACGATTTCTTCGTTCCTTTTGATGTTGATGTCTGAACATGCTGCCTAATGTATCGCGCCAAAGACAGAAAGGGTTGATTAATCAAGACAATAAATCTTCCAGCGTCGAGTTTCTGAAAATGATGTTTTATTAGTTTAGATAAAAATGCAGTCCAGTTGAAAAAACTTCTGGTAAGGAAATTGGCAACATAAATTATTCAAAATGTATGGTCTAGGTTCACTTGCCAGTAAGCTTGATTAGTAAAATATTCATGATTATCCAGATATGTTCGAAAATAAGACTTTTGCTCAGACATCTTTGAACACTCAGGAGTCATTCGACGTTGACGTTAAGCGGAAATCTGACTTTTGGGAACGAACCACTTTCCCGAACTTCCAAAGCATCCTAAGCTCCCAATCTATCTTTTATAGTAGCATTATTTTATTTATTAATCGAGAGGTTTTGTTGAGAACTGTATCATGCAATTTTTACTGAGCAAATGTTTCATTTGTAGTATATTTTTAGGTAGAAACACGACTGTTTGTGTAGAATGTAAATTTAATCTGATGTAGAATAGGAAATTTAATTTATAGCCTGGGAAGTAGTTCAGTTTTATAAATTCATAGGAATTTTAAATGCCGATAAATTGATTTCATCAAAAATCGAAATCTTAATTCTATAACAGCTACATTGCATACATGTCTTTTCTCTGTTTCGTCAGACTTAATACTTTTAATTAGTCATTATTTATAGACTAAGTTTCCAAAAATTTGTAAGGAAACATGAAGCAGAGATATTCCATAATTTGTACTTCGATTTAATTCAATTTTTAATTTAATTTTAATGATTTGGGTAGTATGCATCATTGTCTAATTAAGGGTTGAATTATGGTTTAAGGAGATGCTAAACTCCTTAGTTACGCATTGTACATAATAGAATGAGATAAGGTTTCTGTGAATTTCCTCAAATATTTCGAAGAGGAGGCTGAGTCGTTTTAGTCAAAAAGAGTTTCTGGAAGTTGTAATTGTTAGTGAAAAACTTGTCGAGTTTTTGTATTGTTCGTCGGATTCTATTGCAAAGAAATGTGAATGCTGGAATGCAGTTTTTATCTTGAAGTAGGATTTGAAAGCGTACCTGCCAAAGGATTATTCGCAACCTGATTAACAATTTCCTTGATGAATAATTTTCCTAATTTGATGTTTTTGCTTGTAAGTCATTTGCGGCGCATTTGATAGGTTTCACGGAAAAAATATCGATGCACTTTCGATGGAATGTATATATATTGGAAAATATTGAGACCATCAGATGATGAATAAAAGGAATAATTTAACACACTCCTGTCTTTATCTTCAAAAAATGTTAATTGACCTTGAACTGAATTTTTTTCTCTCCATTTTTTGCGAACGAGTTTTTTTCTGTTTCAAATTGAAAAGTAGCTTCTCATTTGCTAACCAATGACAATTTTTAAAACTGGAAATTGCCATTTATATTGTCATTTTCAGACAAGGCTGAAAATGACAAGTTGAAAGTTTAACTATTCCGGTAGAAAATTCAATTATTTGATTGGAAATTAACTTTTTTTCGTTGGAAATTCATATTAATGTTTGATTGATTTGAGTAATATCAAATCAGAATAATTCTTTTCTTCGACCGATTATATTCTTGAAGTAGTAGTTGTAGAAATTATTTTCGTCTCACGGTCAATCGTTAAAGAAATGAAAATAAATCGGGTCAAAAATTTCTTTTTATCCTCAGATTTTATTTTTACATCAAGGGAAAACTCCTCTTTCCCATAGTTCCTCGAATTATGGAAATTATGGAGGAATTATGGAAAAGAGGAGTTTTCCCTTGATGTAAAAATAAAATCTGAGGATAAAAAAAAATTTTGACTCGATTTATTTTTATCTTTTTAACGATTGACCCTAAGACGAAAATAATTTATACAACAACTACTTCAGAAAATTCATATGTTCTGGTAGAAAATTCGATCGCATTGTACAAAATTCCAATTCTTTCCTGAAAATGTCAACATTCTGGTGGAATTTTTATTCTTCGTTAACAATTTGATTCTTCTTTTAGAGATAAGTTTTATGTGGAGAATCTGTTTCCTATGGAAATTGTTTTTTTTTTCATTCAAGCCTTTAAATATTCTAGTTTTTACCAAGAATGTTACTTTTTTAGATGAAAATTGATATATCATGGCAAGTTGGTCGTTTTCAAATTAACTGAGGATCTAACTATGTCCTTTTTATCGATTCAATTAATGAGTTACAATTATAATAACTGATTTCAATCGATAAGTCTTTAGTTAAACTTCCAAACAAGATATTTGAACTATTCGGTTAAAAATGCGTAGAGTTTTGATGTGGGAATGACTGATTTCTGTAGTATTTTTTTAGTTCGAATCTAATGTTTCCAACTAAAAATTCAACTTTTTGGTCTATCGTTTATGTATTTTACTCATCTTTTTGAGTTAAAAATGTAACTATTATGGTAGAAAAAGCGAATATTTGGTTGAAAATGAGCTTTTTCTTGAAAATTTATATTTTTGGTTTGAAAGTTCAACTATTCCATCTTTAGTCAAAATTGTACCTTTTTTATTAGGAATATATGTATTATTTTTGGAAATTCATCTCCGCTTTAAAATTGAAATATTTTGATGTTAGATTTATTTTTTAACTATTCTGGTCGATATTTCAATTATTTGTTTGGGAAATAACTGTTTTTTTTTGAGAATTCAACTGATTTGTACAAAATTTGTATTTGTTGTTCAAAATTTCAACAATCTGGCAGATTTCAATTTTTTCTGAGAAAATTTGTTTTCTCGTTGAATTAAACTTATTTTGATTCGAAACTGAAATTGTTCTCAACTTTCACAGTTTTTATTTGGGATTCTTCTTCTTCCTTTGAGAATCAACTTTTTGAATTAAAATTCACTTCTTTAATGTTTGGTTAAGAACGAATCTTTTTGGGTTAAAGATTCATCCTCTTGGTTACCGATGGAACTATTTTGATTTGAATTCTTTTTTTCTTTTTTTCAATTCAATTGTTCTAGAATCAAAATAGGAATTGTATGAAAATTCAATTAGGTAATTTTTCTCCTTCCGAGTTGAAAATTCATGTATTTTGTAGAAGTTTCATTTGTTTCGGTAAAGAATTGATTTTCTCGGTTGAAATTCGAACTCTTCTGTTGAACACTCATCCTTTCGTTTGGAAATTTATGATATTAATAAAAAATAATATCTGCGGTTAAAAATTCAACAAGGCCTTAAAAGTTAGTTTTTGTTCCATTCAAAATTCATTTTCAAAATAAAAATTTGATAATTCTATCTTTGACTAGAGTTTGATCTTTTTTTGGTTGGAAATTCAAGGATTTGATTGATAAATGTATATTTTTTGGAATTAAAATTAAAGTATTTGTTCGAAAATACATCTCTTCGTTTTTTTTTCTATTGGAGAAAAAATATATTATTGTAAAATACAAAAATAATTTTCCCTCCAAAGTATCTAAGAAAAAGTTATATTATGAATTGGTATCGATAACAATAACAACTGTTATTTTCTTGAGATTTCTTTTAGTTTTAAATTTTGGACCTCAATGAATAATAAAAATAGGATTTTGAGAAGAGAATATTTTCAGGTGCGAGTAAATTTTAATCAGCAGATGGAAACCTTCATACCTTACAGGAAACAGGAAGTTCCCCCACCATATTTTTGTAAAATCTGACAATGAGCGAATATTGTTATTCAATTTCGGATTCGGAGGTCAGTGTTTGGTTTACTGTACAACCAAGTAAAGGTTAGGCTTGAGATCGTTCGAATTTCGTAAACTCAGGTTAGTCAATTCCAATTTTTTAACCCGATATCGAAAATTTTATATTCATTCTATATTTCCTAAAAACTTATTCATTATTTGTTATATTCATTTGTGATGAGTAGTATTAAATTAATCAGAAAATCAGATTCAAAATGATTGGCATTGGAAAACCAATTCAGTAAACTGCTCTTTATTTATGGTGAAAATATCAATCGAAGGAGCTTCTCATTTTTTTTATTATTCATGAAAAATTTCAATTTTCGTTCTTTTGGAATGAGAACATTTTCTTATCCGTGACTATTTCAAATTATTTGAGAGCAATGGATTTATTCCTAATGTCGCGAGCGCCCTTGACGAATTACAGTCTATTGTTTACATAAATATTTATAAATATTGGAAGGATTCCCTGATCGAGTTTATAATGGAATGATGAATTCGCTTTATCTTCAAGTATTTAAAATTATCGAATGCTGCAAAAATTTTGGTATACTGCCAGTAAAATGATCATGCTTATAAATTTTATTTTATTTTTTAATGAAAAATATTGAAACTACTGTCATCTAAATAAAAACATGCCAGCTAATAGAGCATCATTCGCCAATGCTATCCTCATTCGAAACAATCGGCTTTTTTTCTAAATCCCTTTGTATTGACCGCTATGTTTATTTGTTCAACTTTCATGTGAAATTGGGTAAATATGGAACTTTCAAAACTTGTTTTCGCAACAAATTTTTACTTATAAAATTGATGAAAATTGAATTTTCAGCATTAGAATTTTTTATTAATTTGGGTTGAGGCAAAAGTTCTCAGAGAAAAAACAAGACATTTTTGAATGCATATTAATCACGGGGAAGATTTCGAAGCACTGTAAGGGATTTAGCGTAATATTTTTGATTTTTGGAGAACCCACTTGAAAAATCCAATTTTTTTTTCGATTTCTAGCAGTTAAAAATTCAATAAAAAATAGATTTTGTAACACAAATCTATTATATTAGAAGTATTTTCTGTTTAAAATCTCACCTCGCTTGGTTACCAATGAAAATTCTCATTATTTGATCATATTCTTTCTTTGAGAATTCGTCTTTTGGTTGGAAGTTTCTCTGTTTTGATTTCGAGTCAATTTTTATTTTAAGTCGAAAATGTAAACTCAGTTAAGAATCCAACCACTTTCTTGAGAATCCTTTTATTTGTTCTTAAAATTGATCTTTTCCAATTGAGAAATTCAACTCTTTCGTTGAAAATGCTTTTTTTCTATGAAAACTCATGATTTTAATGGAAATGAATTCCTTGAGTTGAAAATCCAATGTTGTGGTTGAAAATTCGTTTTTACAATCTCATTCTGAATGAGAAGATATTGATTTTATGCGAAAAATGACTTTCACGGATTTAATGAAATCTCCATGTTTTGAGACCTCCTGAATCAGAAAAAACACGGGTTTTACGCAGGTGTCAGTCTGTCTGTGTGTCTGTCTATAATCTGTGAACTCGATAACTTTCGAAAGAATGATCATATTGGATTGTGCTTTGGCACACTTCTTTAAGGCCGGAAAAGAAAGGACGAGTTCGTTAACCAGCCATTTTTGACCAATGGTTCTGGTTTTATCCATCAAAATAGCTTTTCGAAAAATCAAAAATGCACATTACCGGTCAAACTATGCAAGGTAAAAAAAATGGTGAAGACCAAAATTATTTATTTTGAGATCGCTTCTCCATAGGATGCATAGTTTTTTTTTTAAATCGTGAAAAATGTTACCAATAATGAAAAATTCCATTTTTGAGCAAAACTATGCGAGATATGAAAAAATTAAAGGTATAAAAATTGTTCACAATAGAAAAATTTACAAATATACTGTTGATTATTTTTCGGTAAGACGAATAGTTTTCCTCCTGTGCCCACTTTAAAATAATGTCTGCCTTCATCTCCTTCAAAGACTGTTAAACACTTTTACCCCATTTTGAGAAATTTTTGCTATTTATTGACCTTAATTCTTCTCTAAGACAAATATTGGAAAGTCTTCTTCCCTCCATTTCTAATGCTTTTGCAAAATATTTTACTCCTCTGTCTCTAGACTTTTTTTCTAGGCTTCTTCTCCCCGCTTCTGTTCTCCAAATATACCTTTTTATAATCAATGAATGTGACATTAAGTTTTCCCTTTTCCCATTTCAATTTATTGATAATAAGCGAATTTGAAACACGTGTCCACCAATTTTTATGTATGAAACAATCCTTTCCTATATTCAGTTTGCTACTTTTTTCTTCTTCACACTGATTCTCTCCCACTCTCGCATTCCAATCGCCTACAATAATCAACTGATCTCCATCTTTCTGCGCCTCTTCTACAAAAATTTCTATAGCACTAATCACACTTTTTGGCCCTACATTGTTATAGATAGATAGATAAACGTTTATTCTTCACCCTATTGGCATTGGGGAATTGACTTGCTTACACCACAATGTTTTACAAAAATTTTCACATGAAATTCTTAACTCTAACGTACGTCCACAGCTTATACAATGTCACCCATCTGTACCCCCCTCCCCCCTCTCTCTCTACTCCTAACACAACCATCTCCATTCCTCCTCCTCCTCCTCCTCCTTCCTTCTCTTCTCCTCTACTCCATCTTGCCTAACACCTCCTTCGCCCATGCGGTCGCTCTTTTCTCCCCTTTTTCATACAGTATTATTTCCATGCTGATTCCACTCCTCTCCACATCCTCGCATTCTTCCAGTCAGTGTTCTACCTTTGCATACCCTTTTCCACACAACTCGCACATTCTCTTCTCCTGTGGAAGCCAGAACCTATTTAAGCCCTCCATACTTCCTCATCTCATCACAAGTACCGCGTTCTCTCCATTGGCATCTTCCATCCATATTTCTCATTATACCTTGACTCTCTTATCCTCTCATCCCCTTCTGCCCTCCCTCTCTCCATGCCGTTCCGCTTAACGATCTCATACACCTTTCTTCCCTCCTTGTGACTTCTTCTCACTTCATCCTCATGCAGACCATTTTTTCCAAAATACCTTTCTCTCTCATCCTCCATATTTCCCTCTCCTCTCCTATTCTCCTTTTCCCACCAACACTCCCTCACTAGCCTACTTCCCCCTTCTTCCATGAATTTATCCTCATACTTACACGCCCGGCTACCTTTCAGAATCCACAAACTCGTTCTCCCTGTCTCCCTTCTCACAATAAAACTAGGTGTACTTCTATCCAACCACAGTGTCGAGGCTGCATGTCGGTCTCTCTCTGCACTTCACGTCCCTCGTTACCCTGCTGTCATCCACGTTCGAAACAATAACAAAACGCCGGGTGGTGACAGGACAGAAAGTTTTCAAGTCTTTATTACCAGTTTTTAATATCTGGAAGTAAAATGAAACTGGAAGTGATAAAAAGTGGTGAGCAGAGCTGCGCGGATGTCCATCATCTCGTCATGCATTTTTATCATTCAAATTAAGAAAAATACGATTCCTCTTAAATTAGGAATACTTCCCAATTCTTCTCCAATTCATCCTCTACAGTTTTAGAAATTGTTCCACAAAAATAATTTTTTTTCCGTATTTCTTCCATCTTACTCAAAACATATACTTTCTCTGCAAAATTGGAATTTTGTTCCGATTCTGCTCTAATTTTTCCTGTGCAAGCTTGAAGAAAAATCCCACCAAACCGGAAATTTATTGATTTTATTGGGCATTTCTTCCATATAACTCATGAAATATACTATTTAAGTTATGAAATATACCTTCTCTGCAAAATTGACAATTTTCTCTAAATACTGCCTTAAACCCTTCTTTATAATTTTGAAAATTATATTACCAAAATGGAGCCAGCCCAAGGCTGATTTTTTCTGGTCCCTAAAAAAACTAATTTGTCGGGACGAATCGAATAATTTCATACTTTCGAAATTTTCTAAGTGATTCTTAAACTCCCGTTCTTGATTATATGGAAAACATCTCACAAATATTTATTATTTATTTTTTTATCTGTTCGAATTTTCAATAGGTATAACCTATCCAATCATAACATTTTACTCTTCATGCCATTCAAGGATGTGGAGCTTTGGACATATAGAATAATGATTCATGATTTACTAAGAAAGAAGTTAAGAGTTGACACTAATTCCTTTTCGATTCAATTTTCTCTTCGAATAATGTAAGAATTACTTTAATTGGTTACTTGATATTCTGTTCACATCAAAAAATTGACATCTTTCTTATAAGCACACATTTAACAAAATATGGACTGCTCTTATTTTGAGAATAGAAAAAATTTTAACGTATTTCAGTTGCATTTAGTTTATTGTAAAATCATATTTCATGAAGAAAACAATGTGAAAACCAAATAAAATTACATGATAAATTATTCATTCAAGCATGAATATTTTTATTTGATTTTTGCATTGGTTTCTTTATTTTTATGTAATTATATTTAATTTCTAATTCGATCATTCGAAAATCATCTGGATATTACCTGGACGCCATCTTTTACTTTATCTTAATGTTCTGTGTCACCGTCCGATGGCGCCTTTGCTTCTTCAAATTTTACCACTGAGTAGGTAGAGCCTGATTGTCCCAGTGTCCATCTGATATATCTTTCCTGAACCCTATTAACGTCCTCGCTTTCCTTTCACGCTACACCTCTACTCCATACAGTAGCACTCTCATAACCAGGGAGTCGAACAGCTTCATTCTCCTTTCAAAGTCACCTGAAAACAACCTCTTTCCCAATCCCCACACTTGCCTCATCACAACATTTGCCCTCCTTACCCTCTCCTTTATAAACCCATTTACTCCTCCATTCATCCGAAATAGGTAGGAACTTCAGGTACACGAACTTATTCACCTCCTGCACCACCGTCCCTCTCCATTTCCCATCCCTTCTCTTATCTCTTCCACCACCCTTCTGGAAATCTCTGACCTCTTCATACCTTTCTTAACTATCTTTTTGAGCCTGTCTCTAACAGCTGGTGCGCTAAAAATCCACGCTTCGTTCTGCACCCCGTCCAAGGCTGCTGCCTTCGACCTTTTTAATTTTCTCATTTGCAACTCTAACTCCTCGTCACTCAACTCTGACCCTCCCTCTTCCCTTGTTCTTCTACTTCCCTCATCTATCTTCCCTTCGTTTAAACCCTGAAATGAGTCTTTGAAAAACTCCCTCCATTCCACACTTCTGATCTTCTAACTAATCCCCTCCCTGCACTTTCTAAACCTATTTATTATCTTCCACACGTCCCCCTCGGTTTTAACACTCCTCAACTCCTCTTCCAGTTCCTTCTTTTTCGCTTGCTCTTTTTTTTTACACGACAACCTAAACTTCTTCCTTATCTCAACGTACTCCTCTCCCTTCGGGGATCCATCATTCCACTTCTTGTACTTCCTCTTCACCCTTCTCTTCATCTTTTTACATTCCCTATCCCACCACGGTTTCACCATTCCCTTCTTCTTCTTTCTAAATCTTTTTTCTCTTGCGCACACCCTGTCACCTTCACCCTTAAATCCTTCCATATCTCTTCCACCGACTCTCCTTTAAAAGTCACTTTCCCCAGCTAATCCTGGTACTTTTCTATAGCCTCCCCCGTCCATATCTCCCTCTCACCGAATGGCCTTTCTTCTTCTCCCTGCCTCTCACAGCCCTCCCCTCTTACCCACAAGATAAGAGGCTGATGGTCTGATTCTATCCTCCTTTCTACTGCGAATCTGTCCGTATCCTCCCACCCAGGCATATTCATGACCACATAGTCCATCACCGATGCCCTTTTGCCGAGCAGTCTCCACCTCGCTCCATATCCAATCCAGTACCTCGTATTCTCTTGGAGTGAAGCCACCTAGGTTTGATTATTTTGATCTCTTTCATTTGCCCTCTACTGGGCCCAACTACGCCATCTTCTTTGCTGGACTTCTCTCCATCAAGGACATTGCACAAACCGACTCTGGAATTGTTGTGACGACGCCAATGTATTTCCACAACAGTCCATATGTCTGCGCGGGCGATGGCAGATGAATTTTAATTCCACACCAGGAATTTGATGATCATGCACAACTACAGCATTTATGAAAGATTCGCGGGTTATACATCAAATCCTATAACTCCCAACTATAATTTGGCGCCAAAGTTCAACAACACCATCGGCAATAATGAAGGTGTGCAGGCTAGAGCGTCAAACAATACGACACAGCTGACAACATGGCCGCGCTGGAGATTAAATTTCACACCAGGAATTTGATGATTATGCACACCTACGGCATTTATGGAACATTTGCGGATTATAAATCAATTTCTATAACTCCCAACTACAAGTCCATAAGAAAGAATTTCGTGATTGATAACGCACAAAGACGTAATTTGGGGCCAAAGTTCAACAACACCATCCGAAAATTATGAAGGTTTGACATTTAGACCGTCAGACATTCACTGTAGCGCCATGAACGAAACGTTACCAAACGGAAATTTTTATAACTCGCATACTCACACGATACCGCATGAAAGACGATGGTACATCAAACTATTGCCGGTAAAGTAGTGCTCCCAATGAATAAATAGTAAAGACAATATAAATTGAAATATTTCTGCATTAACAAATATTGCAAGTGTTTACCAGATAATTGTCTACAATTTTTCATAGTTTATAACAAAAAAGAATAAATTTATAGTTTCTAGTAAATGGAAACTTCCGGAAATTTAGCACTCCAAGAAATATATAAATTCGTTTTTCCATTTGATCTTCCTCAAGTTTGCAAAGAAAAAAAATATTTACAACTTATCAACTTATAAATAGATAAATTAAGTAATTTATACATTTCTTCAATCTTCAATGTAAACAAACACGCAATTTGGTCAAGTGTAGAATTGCTTTACACATTTATTTATGGTTTTTGAAAAAATATTTCTGACACTGGCTGATTCATAAATAAATTAGTTCTCGCAATAAATAAATGGGTTAAATAATTTGTCTCTCGATAAGTGAATATTGAAATAGTTTTTCCACGTAATTTTTAGTTTTGCAGACTATATGAAAAATTTTTAGATTCGTTTCTATCAGATTAGCAAAAACTGATTTGCAACTTATAAATTTATGAATAAGCGATTTCAACCCTTTTCCAATTTTCCATATAAATTAATTTGCAATAAAATTTGGTCAGGTTTACAATTCCTTTGCTCAGTTATTTATAATTTGGGAAAAAATATTTCTAAGTTTACAGAATTTGTAGCATATGTACTTTCAAAAAAGTTAAATAAAGCTACAAATACGGCACTGATATGCGTAGAGATGGGACCTTACCTGCCTGATGGGTAAATTTACCAGTTTTACTGAAAATACCGGTAATGACGGGTCAAGCTGGTAAAAACAAGTAAAACTCATATTTTGAGGAAATCATCGAATAAGTAGTGATAATTCCTTTCGTAAATAGAGTTTCATGTACATAGAAGTATTATTACAGAAGGATATTTTCTAAAAGTACACAAATCCCTTGTAAAGTGAGCACACAGCAACATAACCTCAAAACTTAGGCGGAGCAGACGGTGATTTCGAGGAGTTATTTCTAAGTTTCAATATGCAATCAGTGCAATGTTCACGGAACATTAATAACCTGTCAAACAGGTTAGTCTAGAACTTTTTCAAAGTTCAACTATGAAATTTTTCTAAAAAATTATCTTTTGAAAATGAAGGAAACAAAACATATGAGGTAATGCTGGATGGCTGATAATAAAGTCTGACGATCTTGAAGAAATATACAAGTGCTGAAGTTTAACTTTGACGTTCTTGCAATTTAAATATTATAAAATTATAATCTAATATACATTATGATATGAAAAGCCATATTTTAATAATAATATTTATTAAAATGAAGGAACTGATGAATACGACTGCGAATATTCATGAAAATTTGTAGATTGTGCTTTTGACATATAAATGAAAATATGTTTTGACGTTCAAATAATTTCCACTGATTCTTCTTAGCCTATAAAAAAGTTACAATCACCATGAAATATTTATTTGATAATGGGGAAAAATACATCGAATGACATATAATTCATCGTCTTGAAATTAAATTTTTTCAATCCTACCTAATCCTTGTATTGCATTCTTATATTTTTTGAATCCGTAAAATACTTTTGATTTTGCTTTTTTTTAAATTCTTGCAGTAACAACATTTTCTTCTGAATATTCCTCAAATCCTGACTTACACTTCAACTTCCCTGTAACTAAGCCATTCGTGTTTTCGAATAACCGCTGCGTACGGCCTGGGATTTTTCGGTTATGTTGCACTTCAAACATCTTTCTAAATGTTATCTACAATCTCTTCTTTGCACATCTTACAACGTATAATGTATTCAAATGTAATTGGTGAGCAAAATAATTCCAAAATCAATTCCGTTGCTTTTATTTCCTTATTCCTTCACATTTTGGATTT
>WSXT02052657.1:0-12913 GCA_011762715.2 Neuroterus valhalla
CTTCAAGGTGTTCTTTTCCAGAAGCATAGATCTTTAAGTCATCCATAAAAAATATATGAGTAACCTTATGCTCACGAACATTAGTTCCGTCACAGAGGTACCTACTAGAATCACGCAGTGCGAGGGACAGAAGCAAATAGTGTGATGCAGAAGAGGAGAGGGCCAATCGCGTCAGCCTGAAAGACACCTCTCTGGAAAGTGTCACTGTTGATAGTCGTACGATGTTTTCCAGAAGTAATAGTTAACCTGGTAACCCAAAGAGGGATTCATCCCACAATGCATCCCCTTATCTTCTCGATCAGAAGGTTTCCCCAAAAGCCTGCTGCGCCATTTTTCGATCTTGGTTGTTTGTAAATGTCACTCCAAAGAGGTGCGATTATACGAACAATCCTGGCATTCAGGATGGATGTAAAGATCTCATACACCATGTTGAGACAAGTTATTGGTCTGTAGTTCTTTGAGCCACTGCCGAATAGGGATCTCCGATATGAGGTGAAGATGCGGGCAAGATGATGGTATGTAGAAGTGAACTTCTTTCACCAAAAGTTCTTTATACAATCTGGACCATCAGCGGAGAAGTGAGCATTCCCTCTCAGATATTATAAGGTTATTGCAGAGCTCCTTGAAACGTATGATGTTCTCAGTGCCTTCATTGAATGGATGTTTTACTTCGTGAATCGCCCCCCTAAACGTCTCGAATTTCCGGTATCCAGTAGGTTTTTGACAAAAACAGGAGGATCGCTGAAGAGGCGCGATGGGTCAGCGAGAAACTTTTGATTCTCCCTGACCCATCCCTCCCACTTTTCAATTGTCCTCTTTGCGTCAGATAGTACTCGTGTTTTGTCACCAATGTGCTGCTTGATGGTCAGCAGCTCTGACATTTTCAATGTGTGATGATGGGTCCTCATTACATGAGCGAACTTTCGGACCCTTGCCGTAAAAGGCTTACCAGATTTTATGTAGTAAGCAGTCACACACTGCATACGGGACGCGTTTTGTCTTGCCCAGCCAATTTTCTTGTTTAGTTGAAGCAGGCGCTTTTTGGTTTTTTCAATTATCGTTGGTTTGGACCTTCGATTTAAATCAGCCAAAGCTCTCGCCGCATCATAAACTGAAGAAGTGATGGTCCAGAGTTCGAAATTGTCTGAGAGATCTTCACGAACGGTAGCATCCATTTCAGACGGATCATGGGGCTTGGTAGGAACCTGAATGTTTATGTTTCTCCTTATCCTAAAGTCGCCATCGTCTTTCAGAGGAAGCCTTGTTTTAGCAGTTGGTCTCAATATCGCTTCCTAGTTTCCCTCTGCAGCTTGTCTTTACAGCTGTTGAGGAAGCGTTCCGCGTACATCTCTTGTTCGTGCGAGGTTAACAGCACGGTTTCTTAACACTTGTTGTAAAAGGTGCGAGAGTTCTGTGTGTTTTGGGCACCACAGAGTGTGCAGGTACGCCATGTAACCTCTGCGGTTTGGGACAGTACTAGCATCATAGCAACTAAGCAGGTCATTATCAAGTCGATCGGTCCATAAAAAATGTCGATTATCTCGCCGGTTCGTCAACATATCTACATCTAATTCAGCACCCCGAACTCTAGAACGATCAGCAATACTGGACGAACCATTGTCGGATGCTCTACACGTTCGATTATTTGGAACCGCATTCATAACTGGATGTGAGGATTGTGTTTCCATAGTTATTCCCACCAGTAGCTAGGGAAGAGATGGTCCGTCCTCAAAGAGCCCTGCATGCAAGGGCAAGGCTGCACATCGCAGAAGGTCGCCCGGTATCCTTGAGACACGTTAAAGCACAACACACCCAGGTGCCATTCAGCTATTAGCACGCCTAACTACACTTCAAAAATGTGGGGTTATCAAGGATTTTGAAAATTAAAGTAAGTCTTCATCAATTCATGCTCGGTGAGGTAGCTCTACTTTAAAGAACCGGTAATATACGAAGTTTTTTACTATTTCTTCTTCCATCAGCTTTCAGCACGGCTGCACGTGCGCCTCTATGTGCAGATTTTATAGCTGTACTAGCATCTTTACTTTGAATCATAATTTTCCGAAAGCAGTGGCGATTTTCCTAAGAGTGGTAGCAGATCTTAAGTTCTTGAGACCCATGCCAAACTTTGTTTTCGTCTTCATTGCGTTTGTTATTCCCCAAGTAGCTGCTTTGTCGCCTTCATCTGAGTCCTGTGCAAAGATAAGTTTCCGAACCGTTTCTGCTAGTACTCTGTCAGCTGCGTTTCTAGCCCTAATATTCTCTTTATTCTGAGAATAAGCGATATCGTACTCCTTACAAGCTGCGTCAAGATGATTAATTCCTGGATCACCCTGTGCAAGACGTTTTGCTTATTTTGTACCCGACCCACAATACTGATATCCAGGAAGATGTAACTCTTCTGGGAGATTATTGATGACTTTATTGAGTAGCCCCCACCACAATTGACTTCTTATTTTTTGAAGATCGCTGACAATTACCTTCGACTTTTTTTTCTCCGTGACCAATCATATCTCTTCAAGAAATGTTTACAGATTGAAGAATCAATCTGCATAAAGCTGATACTCATGGTTTTTAGTTATTAGCAGTCAAAATGCAGTTTGAATCACAACCTTTGAAACTTCTCATTGCGAATTTCGATTCCCTGGTTGAAGATAATAAAAGTAAAGGAAAACGTCATGCGCAATTGCTACCAAACAGTGTACAGCCTCGAACAAAGCAACTTTGATTTTTGGGCTCCGACCCTTGACGTTGAAAAAGACCCTCTTTGTAAAACGCAGATATGATTTTACCGGAAAAAATCACTTATGAGATCCTTGAACGCCATTCATTTATTTTATTTCTGAGCTTCTCAAAAATATCAACTATGGTTTTTGGGCTAAAGACCTTAAAGCTGAAAAGCACTCTCTTTGTGAAATGCAGATAAGACTTTGCTCCAACCCTTTACTCAAGGAAGCACCCCCTTTATACGACACAGATATGAATTTACCGAAAAATAATTACTCAAGGAATCCTTGAACGCCAATCCATGTTATCATTTTTGGCTTCCTCGCAAAAAGCAGCTTGGGTTTTTGAGCTCCAGCCCTCAACGCTGAAAGGAACTCTCTGCTTAAAAAGGAGATATGACTGCCAAAAAAAAATTATTTACGAGATCCCTGAACACCAATCCATTATATCATTTTTGTAATTCTCGGAAATACCAACTTTGAATTTTGGGCTCAATAATATCGTGACATAAGCAGAGATTAACTTGACAGATATCAAAACTGATTTCGGTGAATACTGTTTGAGTCGACTGCTTACAGAGACTATTTATAATTTGGTGGAAGGAAAGATATTTCTAACCAACGAACGTTCTATATTCACTATATTTATAACGAATAGAACCTTTGGATCTCTAATGTATGTATTTTATTAGGCTCAACATTCCCACCAAGAATAGATTACATGTAAACTTTTCACTCTGTTACATCATCACATTTTTTTAAACTCTAGCCTCTTCTGTTTTTGACCTTTTTTCCACCTGTAATCCTTGTTTCCTCTTCTTGTTCGATCTGCGAGCTCTTTAAAATGCGAGCATTGGTTGCTAGAGGCCAAACACTGCACTCGACAAACTGTGCACGTGAACAGTTGTGTGTTACAAATTTTTTGAAGGAAACAAGATTCCCTACGGCCAGCTCCGAGAAGACCATTACGTCTTATGATGAAGAGAAAGGTATCAGAACCTTAGTAGCTTAATTAGGATCAGGACTCAATGAAAGCAACATAAACGACGTGTCCAACTCGCGTATAACATGATTTTTATCCAACCGACCTAGAGTGTTAGCTACACCAAAGTTCCTAAGAATGGTAGTATAACGACAGAACTGAACAAATTTGTAATAGATATCGAGATTGTCAGGTAGAAAAACGATAAACGAGTTTTCCGGAACTGTGCTATGGTGATGTTTATGCTATGAAAGAAATAACTGCGTTTGCGAAGGACAACTTAGGCTTTCAAAAAGCATTTGATTTAAGTATTATTTGGAAAAAAGTCATCAATGGGCGTTAACTGCGAACGGTGTTGTTCGCTGATTTCCTTGGAGCATGAAAAATTAATTCTGAGTTCTGGATCGGAAATTTTTAACAGCTGAAGGTTCTAACGGTCCCGTTACTCTGAACTTTTCTTCTTTCCATATAAAAACAATGTTGGGTTCTGTAATTTCTGGTCCAGGCTTAATCACTGCTTCTATACCAGTCTTTCCATATCTTTCTATAAAAGCAAAGTATTCTGGATTTCTATTATGCGCAGAGATAACATCATATAGGGCATAAGCCCCGCTACGTTCAAGACGTGCGTGAAAAACTCCATTATTAGCCGTTACAGTAACCATTCCTTGTTCACCATTTCCTACTACTTCTGTACTGAGCCATCCAAAAAAAAGAACGTCAGGCATAGCACGAGCTTGACCTCGGATATTCACCCATTTATGTATTTCGATTCTGTTTCCTTCAAAAATATCGAATTCATGGACTGCACTGACAACTGTAAAAAGAAGGATAAAAGCTCGTTAGAATGTCCGAATTCCTGATATTCTTCATGCATTTATACAGCTTTCAACTTTTATGTTAACTATATATGCATTTATGCTAGAGGGAAGGAAGATGCCTATATTGTATTTAGTTTTAGTTATTATTTTTATACCATTAGGCCAAGTCCCTTCCGAGGTGAGTGTACCTCGTTTACATTTATCCTAGTTGCACTACAGGAAAGTAAGGGATTGATATGTCATAACTCGAAAGTGGAATTGACATGGGAAATTTAAAGCAATTGATGTATAGGAAAAGGAAGCAGGGATAGGTTTATGTATTCCAGTTGACTAATCTTTGCGTAAGTCACACTTATTCCTTGTTTTTCTCATCTTTATTTAATGTTCGACTTTAGACGATGTGAGAAAGGGGGCGTGGAGGAGAAGGGCGGGGGGGGGGCTAACAGCTCACACAATTAGACAGGGAAGGCTGCGACCTATATTATCTCTTTAACCAGCCGCAGATGTGCCTCCACGCCCTCACGAGACTTGGGAAAGGGGGTAGGCATGTGACCTATATTATTCCTATAGCTAGTGACAGGGGTGCCCCCCCTTTCCTCACCAGACTTGGTGAAGGGGGTAGGTATGTGACCTGCATTTCTTTAGTGACCAGTCAAGGATTTGGCTTCCAGCTTTCCACGAGATTCGAGAAAGCAGGAGGGTATGAAACCGAACTTATTGCGCTGACTAGATATAATAGTACTTTCCCGCTCTCTTATAAGACTTGGGGAAAGAGGAAGATATGTGACCAACATCATTGGTAATATAAGTCATAAGGTTGCCTTCAAACTTTCCAGAAGACATGGAAATCAGGACTATACGTGACTTACGTTATTTCTATGACCAGTCATAGAGGCGCCTTTCTGTTCCCACAAGACTTGAGAAATGACTGTTGTGACCGATCTTGAATACATACTGAATCTTCTTTCAGGTCACCTTTTGAGAAAATACCAAATTTAATAAATTCAAAATCAAACATTACAGAAGTTAAATTAAAAATACACATCACTTTTTTGTGACAAACTGCAGACACATCTCGAATCTATATTCCAGGTCGAATTTCGAAATAATACAAAATAAGATGAGTACAAAATAAGATGAATGCAAAATTGAATAGAAACAAAGTTCAATTAAAAATGAAAAAAAAGGAGTTGAAGGGATTCAGTCGAGCAGTTCTTGTGCAGCGTTGTGCAGCGGTCTTGGAATAACAAAATAACGATTTAATACACAAAGTAATATATTTCAACTATAGGCATCTTTTTTCCAAATTTTCTTTTTTTATAAAGTTTTTTCAAACAATTCTGCAGATATTCTGAAAATTTCAGAATGGGCAGTTAGGAATTGTGGTTGCAATGAATTTTCAAACTTCTGCGTTTGCACTCGGAGTACGCGTTCGCTCAAGTTCGTGGCTCGCTTGATGTGTGTTCGTTCTCGTCGTGCACAACGTTGCTTTTCGCGCAGCTCCTGCTTTTGAAGGCACATTTTGTTATACGTCTTCAACGAATACGGTGGGTGTTGAATCTGAGGAAAATTGTAAGGATTACGACTTCCCGCACTCCGAGTGCGAATGCAAAAGTTTGAAAATTCATTGCAACCGCAATTCTTAACTTCCCATTCTGAAATCCCCAGAGTATCTGGAGATCTGTTTGAAAAACATTATAAAAAAAGAAAAATAGAAAAAAAGATGCCTAAAGTTGGAAATATTACTTTGTTTATTAAATCGTAATTTTTGTTATAAACGATTGGTAGGATCGATTTTCCGATGTCTCCATTCGAAAGGTGAGGTAAAACCATACATTTCATGATGGTTTGGTATTTTGTTAATAGAATACTTCCTTCAATATTATCAACTATTGAGAGGAACTTTCTTAAATCGTCAAAAATAAAATTCAAATTCAAAAATGACAAGGTACTGTTATCTTGTTTAGAACCGGAATGTTGAAAATGCGATAAAATCTATTGCTTCGTCAGAAACTTCGAAAGTTATTCCTTTCAAAAATTTTGCGATACATATATACTTTGAATAAAGCGGGAGAAATCGCATTGATACTCATATTTTTATTCCCATATGTTACCAGATTGGTATTCGAAAACATAGTCCTTAATAAAAATTGCATAAAACAGAATTTCAAAATAATTTTTATTATGAATCTTACACTTTGGACTATTCCCTACCTATATAAAATATTTATTGCTTTTTCATGCTTGAAGAGCAAAGAGAACCATCTCAATGTGCCTTTCTTCCTTCCGATCAGAACGTAAAAAAGCAAAAAAATCTATCGCCACCTAAGAAAATTCAAAAATAAATTTATAAATCATTTGAAATATATTTGCATATGCATGCAATTGATATTGATTGCGTTGATCGTTTCACTTTCCTCCATATGTTACAAGACTCGAATCTGTCAACGTGGCACTAAATGAAGCCGTTGATTTTGATAATTTTTTAGTGTGTATCGTAAAATATAAATATTCGTGTTCATTATGCAACATACATAATGTTTGTTTTCAATTTATTTTATATTATACTATATAGCATAATGAGCACTTACTTGCAATATTGAAGGAAGCCACGCAGACAAAAAATTTAAAGATGAGATTCATTCTACCGAATGGGAGTAACATGGCAACTGAAGAACTCAAGATCAGTGTTTGAACAATTTTGCATGAAGTTCCCGATTTAATACGTTATTTTTGTTTACAATTAAGACACCTGAAAGTTGATTCGTCACAGAATCTACAAAAATGATCCAGAATACTCACAAATATAAAATTATCGTGCTACCTTGAATCACTCCAAAATTTAACATTTTCGATAAATTCACGTTTATATTTTTGGTACATACACTACCTCAACTGACAAACGTGCAGCTAGTTGCATTATTATCTAAAGTCTGATGAAGTCCCAGACAGTATGAAAATTTCAAGTATAAAACGCTGACATAGAAGGAGACCATTAAAATCTTGTTAATCTTCTTGAATATTTGATTTTTTACTTCCTGACCTTAACGAGAAGGTATTGGTGCCTTGTGAAATTCGACATCGTCAGCTTTTAACAAATCTCCACGTTTTGAGAATCTATTATGATGCATGAAATCGTTTCAAGGCCTTTTTTGTGTAAGTTCAAAGTCAATCTCTGACATCGAGCAATTTATTTGCTCATTTGCTTTAGGTACAGGCTCCGAACTAAGCTCCTCCGCGAAAGGATGCATTTATACATGCTGATCAGATTGAGGGTAGAGGGAATCACGGTCGCATGACAACCCTCTTTTATAACTGAATTTAGTTTTTAAATTTTCTTTAATCTTCAAAGGCTTGCTCTTTCGGAATCTGCAATCAGTTTCGCAGTTTAAAATTGTTGAATAACTCGATGCTTTTTGAGGAGCATCCCCTTAGGTAGTCGAGGACTCCTAATTTACTTGAAGTATACATGAGTATACTTTTGGTAACGAGTACCTTATATTTGCCCTTCCAATTCGACCTGAATTTTCATTTAGAAGATTAATTAATTTTTGTTGGAAATGCGTATTCTTGTGTAGCTACACTGAAAGGTTTTTCTTTCAAATTCAAAATTCTCTTGACTGAAGCTAAACTATTTTGAACAAAATTTAACTAGTCCGTATTTCGGCAGGTATGCAGGGATTTCTCAGAGTTTTTTTCTCTCACGAAATTCCGAGTTTTTTCCAATAAAATTGTCAAGTGACCCTTCTCGTATAAGGGACGAGAACTTAATGATAAAAACGTGTCCATATCGCTCTCCTTAATACGCGCAATTTTTCCAATATTCGATCAAATGTTTGTCCTTATTATTTCATTGTGTCCAAGTGCCAATTTCCAATGTAGAAGAATCTCTAGTCGGCAAACTCACATGATTATATCAGAATGATTAGCTTATATCAGCCCTTTTAACTTTTTGTTTCGAATCCTATCTTGAACAAGTTTACGGAAAGAAGGATTTTTACGTGTTCGCGGGACCAAGCTTGGTCTTCATTTTCTAAATGACCGAACTGCGAGTGATTTGAGACCCAACAAGGAATAGGAATACTGATGATTATTGATATTTTTGCGACACAAGCGGAGATTAACTTGACAGAACTCGAAGCTGATATCTGTAGAATACTGTTCAAGTCGACTGCTTACATAGATTATTTACAATTTTGTGAAAAGGAAGATACTCCTAACCTACAAAGGTCTTATATTTACTATATTTATGACACATAGAACCTTTAGACCTCTAATATATGTATTTTATTGAGCTCAATATTCCCACCAAGAATAGATTACATGTTAGCATTATACTTCTCCTTATCATCAAAATTTCGAAGAAAACAAGATTCCCTGCGGCAAGCTCCGAGGAGACCATCACGTCTCAAAATAAACAGAAAGGTTTCAGGACTTAAGTAGCTTAAATAGGACCAGGACGCAACAAAAGCAACATAATCGGCGGTGACAAACCTGCGTATAATATGATCTTCATGCGACCGACCTAGAGTGTGACCTAAAGCTACACTGAAGTTCTCAAGAACGGCAGAATAACGACAGAACTTAACGAACTCGTAATGAATATCAAGACTGTGAAGGATACCAACGATGAAGAAGTCTTCTAGAACTGTGCTACGGTGATGTTTCTGCTATTACAGAAAAAACTGTGTTTACGAAGGGTAGCATAGGCCTATAGAAATGTCACATACAAATGACGTTCATAACTAGTTGAAGAATTCCATTATTACTAAGGTTCTATGAATTACCTATACTACAATAAATCGTCATCCGTACAACCTACCCTGCTCAATTGAAGGTTATTTTTTAAATAGGAGGTATCATCACACTTAGAAGTATTAGACCGCCTAATCATCCAGACGGACCTTAAATCGTCCAATCTAAAACCACTCGGTTTTAATATTATTTGAAAAAAATTCATCAGTGAGCGTGAACCGCGAATGTTGATGTTCGCTGATTTCCTTGGAGCCGAAAAAATTATTTCCAATTTCTGGATTCGGAATGTCGATCAGCTGAAGGGTCTAAATATCCTGTTACTTCAAATCTTCCGTCTTTCCAATGAAAAACAATGTTGGGCCCTATAATTTCTGGTCTAGGCTTCATCACTGCTTCTATACCAGACTTTCCTGGTCTTACTATAAAAGGAAAGTATCTTGGATTCTTATCATGCGTAGCGATTACATCATATTCGGCATAACTTCCACCTCGTTCAAGACGTGCATGAAAAACTCCATTATTAGCCGTTACAATAACGATTCCTTGCGGATCATTTTCAGGTATTTCTGTATGGAGGTATCCATAAAAAAGAATGTATTCCATAGCACGAGTTTGACCTTCGGCTGTCACTATTTTTCGTATTTCGATTGTGTTTCCATCAAAAACATCTGAAATCATGGACTGCTGCATTGACAACTGTAAAAAAAATGTAATCTCGTTAGTATGTTCAATTTCCTGATATTCTTTATGTGCTTATACAGCTTCCAACTTTCATGATAGCAATACATGCATTTATTCCAAAGGGAAGGAAGATGTCTATTTGCATTTGGATTTCAATATTATTTTTAACCATTAGGCCGAGTCCCTTTGGGGATAAGCTTCACTCATTTGCTTTTAGCCCCGTTGCACGACAGGAAAGTAAGGAATTGATATGTCAAGACTTAAAAGTGGAAGTGACATGGGAAATTTTAAGCAAGGGATGTGTAGGAAAAGGAAGCAGGGATAGGTTCATGTCTATCAGTTTACTAATCATTGCGTAATTTTCGCGACCAATAAAAATCCTGATTTCAATTTTAATCTCAATTGTGAGTCCAAGACCTTGAGTTGGTTGGAGAACCCACTCAAATAAATTGAGGTTATGTATGAGATAACAAATAACCAAGACACTTGGCAGACAACGGAGTCCCTTCCAAATAATTTCGCAACTCATACTTATTCCTTGTTTCTCTTATCTTTATTTCATGTTCGGCTGAAAAGGATGAGGGGGTAGGGGGGGGGGGTACTTACCACTTACACAATTAAACAGGTGGTCGTCTTATACTCATTTTTGAAAGGTCTGCAATGATATAGAAAGAACTTCGAAAATGTCAGGACGAAGTTCGATGAGAGGAAGAAGGAGAATAACAGGTGGGTGCTCTCCTTTTGCTCTATTTGATCGTAAATAGTATCTTTTGTCGAAATTGCTGAATTGTAGGCAGACGTGGGAGGCATCGGTAATTGTTCCACCCTGTGCAGTGTTAATGGTCGCAATAAATTCAGTGCTTAGTGACTCGACAGTTCAAGGTGTCAGTCTAACCGAACTGGGGTTAAATCCTGAAAAAACGTTCGGCACAGACCTGTACACGGAGAGGAGTAAACCCAATCTGTTACTGCCAAGAACGCAACTGTTGCTCGACAGTTGCGGAAAAGAGGGAAACAGTAACAGTAACTGCACTATCATGAACTGTTCATGCGTTTTACCGTGTCCGCTCAGAATAAAACCTTAAAGCGAAGCGGCGTCGGAGCGATGGAACTTTCTTATATTTTTTAAACTCCAATATAAGAAAGTTGTGCAACTTTTTATGCGTTAGAATCAGAATTTGGCAACAAGCATTTTTTCGCTAGATACCATGGTAAAGGCAATGATAATGGTGTATATTAGTAAAAGAAGGAAAGATAGCGAATGCAGAACATACACTTACACACATCATACACTTGGGAAATGAAGAATTCGACATTTGTGAACCTACGAATTTTAATGATCGGACGAAAATTGTACGTTTATATTTCTTAAAAATAATCTATAAAATGAAAATATTTCTTAGTCATATAAAAATTCGGTAACATTATAGAACTTGATAATTCTACCCTATCGTTCTATCGTTTTCAGGTACCTAACAGTAACAGTTACGGTGTCAGCAGCATTAGTTCGGCTCGGAACCGCAGCAGTTACAGTTTGTCTACAGCAGGATTTTTTTCGTGACTGCTGTGGTCAGCGCAATTGCTGCTAGATGTTTTGCTGTTGCATAACATTATAGAGTAACGAAGGTGACTCTAGTATTGCTTCTTACCCTTACACTCTGCCAAACCAGCTGGCCGGCAGGCTGATGGCTCAACCATGTTATAGTGAAATAAAATCGAATGATTTCCTTAAATATAATCGAGCGGTAAATTTGGTTGTTTGTTTTTGGCGTTTTAAAAAACTCGAATGCACCTTTTGGTTGTTTGGGTAGAAACTCCTTGGCGCCCTTTTGTTACACTAAGTTGGAATTCCATCGTAAATGTGGTCACACATCTCACGGTCGTGAGATGTGACCATAGGTGTATTTTACCACCGTGATGCTGTGTTTGACTGTGGGTGGAAAGCTTTTATTTTGATATAAGATATTCTCAATGCTTCCTCAAACTGTTCAATTTTTTAAAAAATCATTTATGATAGCGAATTTCGACCCTGATCAGTAAGGCTTGTTTCGGCTGCTCCAAACATGTATGTGTTGTGATCGAACAATCCTTTTATTATGGAACTACTTGTCTTATTATTCATCAGAATAAATATTGTGTCGCGAGTTTATCTATCCTGTAAGCTCAATATGTCCTTGTTACCTCTTACTGCTTCAGGTGGTAGGCCGTATATATCCGAAGCTATTTTTTCATTAAGTTTCAGAGGGATATCGGGTATGATCCCTTCGGATTGATATTTTATTCTTGTGGTATTTTGAAGTTGATTACCAAGGAATATTTCAATGTAGTTTTGTATATCTTCATCCATTCCTGTCTTCTTCGCTCCATCGATGGTGTTCCATTCTATAAGATGTTCAGCATGTGCTTGTTCGATTGAAGTGAAATTTTCTTCTCTCGTTTATTCACAAGTATTGTGAGGAATAGGCAAAGGAGAAATATCAATTCAGGATAAAAATCAGAAAGTATTTGATCATTTCCTTTTTCAATTTCCTTCCTATTAGTGTGAATAGTGGGTCATCAAATATATGTATGTATATCTTATTAATGTCAGCTTTCTACTAATTGTTCCGTCGATGAACCACCCTGTTTTTCTGTAACGGATCTCCATTATCGTATTTTAGCATATCTCCTTTGTTGATTGGTATACAGAGTTTTCTCAGGGCGTATGATTTTGTTTTTATTTTTCACTGCGTTGGATATAATTGCCATGTTATAAAATCGTGGAAAATTGATTTTCTTTCACGAATTTCGAATGTGGGTGAGTTATCGAGTTCATCGTAGCTTTCTGAGGATTTATTCGTTCTTCGATTTCAGTATCTGATGGTTCCTCGTCGATAGTTAAACCTACTCCATCCTAGGCTCCTTGTAGAATGTCGTTAGTCTGAATTGGAATGGGCTAAACTGCCTTGTTG
>WSXT02052668.1:0-12913 GCA_011762715.2 Neuroterus valhalla
ATTTTAGAAGAAATCACGAGGTTTTTAAGGATTTTAAGAGATTCCAAAGGAGTATCAACGAATTTTGAGAGATTTTTTAAACGAGTTCTGAAAATGAGGACAAATTCTTTAAGAACTTGAAGATTCAAGAATGAATCCTCAAAATTACAAAGAATTCCAAAAGATTTCAATTTTTTTTTTATATATTCCGAAATATTTTAGACAAAATCAGGAGGTTTTTGAGGATTTCAAGAGATTCCAAAGGAGTATCAATGAATTTTTAGAGATTTTTTGAACAAATTCTGAAAATGAGGATAAATTTTTTATGATTTTGAGGATTCAAGAATCAATCCTTAAAATTACAAAGAATTTCGAAAGATATCAATGGATTTTTGAGAGATTTTGAAATATTTTTGACAAAATCACGAGGTTTCTGAGGATTTTCAGAGGATTTTCAGAGATTTCAAAGGAGTATCAACGAATTTTGAGGAATGTTTGAAATGAATTCTGAAAATGAAGACGAATGTATTAAGACTTTGAGGATTCAAGAATGATTTCCTAAAATTACAAAAGAATTTCGAAATATTTTAGAAGAAATCACGAGGTTTTTAAGGATGTTAGGAGATTCCAAGGGTGTATCAATGAATTTTGAGAAATATTTAAAACGAATTCTGAAAATGAGGACGAATTTTCTAAGATTTTGAGGATTCAAGCATGATTTCTCAAAATTGCAAAGAATTCCAAAATGTTTTAGAAAAAATCACGAGGTTTTTAAGGATGTTGAGAGATTCCAAAGGAGTATCAATGAATTTTGAAAAATATTTAAAACGAATTCTGAAAATGAGGACGAGTTTTTTAAGTTCTTGAGGATTCGATAGGAATTCCTAAAAATTACAAAGGATTTCGAAAAATTCCGATGGATTCTTGAGAGATTTCGAAATTTTCCAGAAAAAGTTACGAGTTTTCTAAGATTTTGATTGCCGTAGATGATAAAGAATTTATAGAGATTTCAAAATGTTTTAAGAGAGATCAGAGGATTTTTAGGGGTTTGAAAGAATACCAAAGAGATTCGATAAATCTCAAGAGACTTCGAGATATTTTCAAGAGATTGCAAAATATTGCAGAGAAATCATGATGCCTTTAAGGATTTTAAAAAATAATAGGGGTTCAATGAATTTTGAGAGATTTCAATGATTTAATTTAATCCAGAAGGATTTCTGAATATTCTATGGGATTTTAAGAGATTCTAAAGATTTTAGAACGATTGATGCAAATGACATAGAATGTATAGAGATTCCAAAATATTCCAAGAGATTCCGAAATATTTCAGATGAAATCACGATGCTTTTAAAGATTCCGAAAAATAATAGGAGTTTAAAGAACTTTGAGGGATTTCAGAGGATTTTAATATTTGTCTGAACACTCTGTAGGATTTCGTAAGATATCAGAAGATATATATAAATCCGGAAGGATTTCTGAATATTCAACGGAATTTCAAGAGATTCCAAGGATTTTAGAACGATTGAAGCGGATGACATAGAAATTTTAGAGATTTCCGAGATTTCAATAGATTTTAAGAAATTTCGAAATGTTTCAAGAGAGATCTCAGGGTTTCAAGGGTTTCGAAAGTATACCTAAGGAATTCGACGAATTTCAAGAGATTTCGAGAATTTTTCGAAAGATTTCGAAATATTTCAGAAGAAATCACGATGTTCCTGAGGATTTCAAGAACTGATAGGAATTCAGTGAATTTTGATAGATTTCAAGCGTTTTTAACGTTTCTCTAGACACTTTGTAGGACTTCGTAAGATTTCAAGATATAATTCAATCCGAAAGGATTCCTAAATATCCTAAAGGATTTAAAAGGATTTTAAGGATTTCAGAATGATTGCTGAAAATGACAAAGAGTTTGAAGAGATTTCAATAGATTTCAAAATATTCCAAGAGATTTTACAGGGATTTAAGAGTTTTGAAATTATACCAGAGGGATTCGGAGAATTTCAAGAGATTTCGAGAATTTTTCAAGAGATTTCGAAATATTTCAGAAGAAATCACGATGCTCTTGAGGATTTCAAGAACTGATAGGAATATAATGAATTTTGTGACATTTCAAGCATTTTTAACGTTTCTCCAGACACTTTGAAGGACTTCGTAAGATTTCAAAAGATAGAATTCAATCCGAAAGGATTTCCAAATATCCTAAAGGATCCGAAGGGATTCTAAGCATTTTATAACGATTGCTGCAAATGACAAAGAGTGTAAAGAGATTTCAATAGATTTCAAGAGATTTCGAAATATTTCAGAAGAAATCACGATGCTCTTGAGGCCTTCAAGAACTGATAGGAATTCAATGAATTTTGAGACATTTCAAGTGATTTTAACGTTTCTCTAGGCACTTTGCAGGACTTTGTAAGATTTCAGAAGATATCATTGAATCCTAAAGGATTTCCAACTATCCTAAAGGATTTCAAGGAATTCTAAGGATTTTATAACGATTGCTGCAAATGACAAAGATTTTACAGAGATTTCGATAGATTTCAAGAGATTTCGAAATATGTCGAGAGAAATCACAAGGTTTGAAAGGTTTTGAAAGTATACCAAAGAAACTGAACGAATCTCAAGAGATTTTAAGAGTTCAACGAATTTTTACAAATTTCATGAGGTTCTAATGTTTTTCTAGACATTTTATAGGATTTCATAAGATTCAAAAATATATAATTTAATCCGGACGGGTTTCCGACCATTATAAAGGATTTCGAAGGACTCCAAGGATTGAAAAGAATTTCAAATGATTTTAAGGATTTCAGAGCGATTGCCGCAAATGATAAACAATGTATAGAGATTTCGATAGAGTCTAAAAGATGTTGAAATGTTCCAAGAGATTACAGGGTTTTAAGGGTTTTTAATGTACACCAGAGGGGTTCGAAGAATCTCAGGAGATTTCAAGACCTTCTAGAGATATCGAAATGTTTTAGAAGATTTCACGATGCTTCTAAAGATTTTGAGAAATGATAGGATTTCAACGTATTTCATCGAGGTCGCATGAGGTTCCGAAGGGACGTTAAGGGATTTCATGAGATTTCAAAAGATTTATGGGATTATACAGGATTCTAATGGATCGCGTCGTATTACATTGTTTGTCGATGTTTTCTGGAAATTGCATTCCATTGTCGAATATTGCAGGGTTTGGAAAACAATTTTGAAGGATAGCATAGGATTTTCATGTTTCAAATCTAGATTTCCTGGGAGTTGAGAGAAATTTGAATCACTAATAAATTTTTTTTCAAAAGATAGTTCTATACATTTTACCAGGACTTGAACTTTGAAGAACAGAAACAAAGACTTTTGTTTAACATCTCTGTTTAGTTATTTTTAAAAAATCTTCAAAAACATAAACTTGGAGGAAGTTGTCTTGTTGATCGGGATTGCGCAAAAAACCTCAAAACGAACAAAGTATATTTTCAAACATGAGTAAGTCGGATCATTCCTCCTCTCTTTTCCTTTATTAAACATATGCCTTCAATGAGTCGATCACACTCATTTTTTTGAAGCAGACTGTTTTCTTTTCAAGGCTTTTTGTTCAAGTCTCTTATGTGGGATGCCCTTGAATAAATTTATGTTTTCAAAGATTTTTTTTAACAAACAGGAAAAAATTTTATTTTCTAGAAAAAAGTTTCTTAAATCCGAGTTCGGAGGAAAATCCTGTTTTGACAAAGGAAGTAAAATGATTCCGATTCAAATGAATTTTCAGCATGTACTAATTAAATGCTTTTCAAGAAAGCAAAGTCCACTTTCAATGCATGATTCATAATCGACGACCATTCTGCATCTCACGCACTTTTTATTCCTTTTAACGCAAATCCGCAAACGTGTTTCTCGATAGATTTACTTCAGATGTGTCATCCGAGGATTAACTCTTTTTTCTTCTATTCTATACAAAGTTTATGATGTAATGAGTCATTTTTCAAAATCTTCGGTCTTAAATTAAATTAAATTTATTAATTATTTATTACTAATAATTTAAATTGATGCATATTATATATTAGATAAGACCCATTGTTTGTCGGGAAATTTTAAATTTTGTAGATGTACTCTCCTCGAAATTCCTCACCCATCCATACTTTCTTTACTACCTCTATCAACCTATCCCTAACCACTGGTGTACCAAATAGCCATGCTCTTTTCTGCACCCCGTTCTGTAATCTACTTAACTTCCTTATTTGTATTCCTTATTTCCTTGTCATTTAACCCCATCTTCCCTTCCTCTCTCGTTTTTCTACTTTTCTGATCTCTCTTTCGTTGGTGAAGGCCTCGAAATAATTCTTTAAAAAACTCCATTCCCTCCTCACTTTCTAATCTCTTACCCATCCCTTCCCTATCTTTTTTGAACCCATTTATTATCTTTCACAGGTCCTTCTTCGTCTCAACACTTCTTAACTCCTCTTCGAGATCTTTCTCTCCTTCTTGCTCTCTCCTTTCAAACATTAACCTACACTCCTTCCTCATTTCTACGTACTTCTCCCTCTACACGGTTCCTTCAATTCACTTATTGAACTTCCTTCTAACCTTCATCTATATCCTATGAAATTCCCTATCCCATTATGATTTTATCAGTTTCTTCTTCTTCATTCTGAATACATTCTTGTTCACAAACCCTTCAACTTTCTCCTTCAGGTTCTCCTATATCTTATCTACCATCTCTCCTTTGGAACTTTCTTTTTTTCTATCTGCTCCTTGTATTTTTATATATTCTTGCCCTGCCATATTTCCCTCTCCCTCATCGACCCTCCTTCTCCTTGCACTTTGCTCTCTCCCCTCCTATTCACAACATTAATTGCTATCGAGCTGCTTCTATCCTCCCGTCTACTCCAACTCGCACCGCCTCCCAACCTTGCATAATCATAGCCACAGAGACTATCTCCGATACCCTCACCTTGCTCACATACATGTGTTTCCACCTCACCTCTTTCCAACTTACCTCTTTCCGCCTTACCTCTTCCCACCTTACCTCTTTCCACCATCCAGTCCCTCAAAATGTTGCATTTTTCAATAATAACCGTATCCTTTGATCTCCTATCGGAACTTTATTCATCCCTGTGGACATCCCCTATCCTCCTTATTCTCGCATCGAAGTCCCTCTTCCAGTACCATTGTACCCTCCACTCTCTTCCCTATAACATATTCCACCCTTTCTTTAATTCTTTCCATTCCATTCCTATTGTACAGGGTCAAAAACTTGCATGTCACTTCTCTTATCCTTAAAACCCTCATTTGAACCCCCTGCCCCTTTCCACACCATAAACTTCTTCTCCAAACCCTTTCCTGATTCCCGTTTTAATTCTCCCAGTTCTCATAGTCCTACAACATAAAATCCCTGTACAAGCCTTCAAAAGTCCTCATTCTCTTTTTTTTGCATCTGCTACATTCCAGCAGAGAAATTTCACCACTCCTCTACCTTGCTTTCCTCCCACCTCCTACGTCCTATGAAACAAGCTCCCCTTTCAATCACTCTTCCTCCTCATTCCAAACCCACATTCTCTCCTCCTCTTTTATTTCCTTATATCCTAACTTCACCGTTCTCCCCAAACTCTTCTTGCATCTAGCCTTGACATTCAGCATTCTCTGAATTTCTTCCTCATTCCGCGTCAGATCGTGATCAATGTGAACCTCTCCATTCCTTATCCTGCTTTTACTTCGCATCACTTTTACTTTGACTACTTTGAGCTGAAAACCTTCTATGCTTTGTAGCATCATTTCCCAGTACTTCCGTTCTTCTCCACTCCTAAACTTCAATTTTCTTGTCACCATATTATTTCGTCCATCCTCCTTCTCTTTATTTCCATTCCTAACTCCATTGCCCTCATGCTTTTCCTTGCAGCCACCTCCTTCTCCTCGTTTCGCCACCTTCCTACTTTCTCTTCAACCAGGTTCTCTACCCTCTCTGACATCCATTTCTGATCTTCCTCCACCCTGCTTCTTTCACATATTTACCTACCCTCTACATCCTCCCTATTTCTTTCACATACCTTTCATCTCTTTTTCCCATTTCTCATCTTTAACCCTCACATCCTCCCTCATGCCTTCTAACTGCTCTTGAGTTCTCCTCACTTCTTGCCTTAGACCCCAGATTTTCGATATCGAAAACCCTAGGGTATCCTTGTCCAACTGCTATTCCATTTTTGCAGGTGACCTACGTGTCCTATCGCTCTATTGAAAAGGACTCTTCACGTGTTGTGCGGAAAGATCTTTTCCTGTCTACCTCACACCCCACGCACTCGTTGTCACCCTCCAGCCCGGTATCTGCCTGCTCTTCTACAGATAACAGACTAATACTACTGCGGTAAGTACCAACTGCATCCAACAGATGTCTCTGTACGCTACTCTCACCTTCTGCAATATTCCTATATTTGCAATTTACTTTATTCCCTTCATTCGACCTTAGAGAGCCTTATTTAAACCCCCTTTCTCCCTGATCTTTATATAACCCCCCTTGCTCACCTCAATAGCCAAATCTTACGTATCAATTTACCTTCCTTATTGTCAAACCAACCTTATTTTCTTCATTACACTAAGCTTCCCTTTCCCTATACATCAAAAATTACTTCTTTACTCTGAACACATCACTTGTACCCTCCCTACCACCTGAGCTTCCAGTCTGTCTGTCACTCCACGACTCCACCATCCATCAATTTCTCTAGCAATCACCCCAGTTGAAGAGTTTTGTAAAGCTCTCATAATAATCTACTGTAAAAAGCTCTCCACAAGGATCCATCAGTATCTAAATATTTCGTTCCAGGCATCTCCCTTCTTTAAAAAATTGTCCAAAAATATTTCTGATCAAAATTTAATAGAAAATTAGTTTCGAAGTTTGAGAACAAGCAGCATTTCACACCTTTGTAAGTTAGTGCTGCGAAATTTAAGTGACACTCTTTATTCCGCGGAAAGCATGACGGCGGAATGTTCCAGTGATAAAATAAAACTCTCCTTGTTATCTCTAATAAGGATGACTGTAGCTCTTTTTTCTGCAGGCCTTGCTTTACCGAGTAACCAAGTAACCAAGAAACCAAGTAACCCAATATCAAATATTTCAGGTGCTTCCTAGATTACCTGGAAAAAATTTTTTTCATGTATTTTTAATTTAATAAAAAAATATTAATATAGAAATATATTGCATCATCAAATGAAACTATTGATACAAAAATTACTATTATACTATCAAACGATAAAAAGTTTTAATAATAATAGTATCTTTTAGAGAATAATCGGAAAATTTGCACTCATTTTCGTTGGAAACCTGATTGAATTCTCATTATTCAAAGTTGTATCATATTTTAAATTCAAAACTCTTGAAATTTATTTTTAAAAAATATATAGATAATTCGATCCTTCTCCCTTACCACCTTTTCATTTCATGTTTCTCTCTACTTTTTACTTCGTCTAAATCTATTCATCCGGACAAATCCTTGGCTTCATCTTCCTCCCTTCTTTTAGTCTCTTCATACATCTCACACATTGACCACCTTCATCCAGTATTCCTCTTACACAATCACCCACACTTCTGTCTTCCTCTTCCTCTCCAGTACACCTTTCTAACACATGTTCCAACAACTCCACTCCATAAACACACATTCTAGCAATTTTCTCCTGTTCCTCCATACAGTATCGACATGCTTTCACTTCTTCTCCCATTCAAAACCTTACCACTCTATTCCTCTAACTCCTTTTTCAACTTTGTCGGTTATTCTGATTCCCCCACTCACTTAGCCATCTTTGTACCACTTGTTGTACTTTGATTCCATATCCTCCCCTCCTCACTCTTAACTTAATCCCACCCAAACATGCTCGTGCAATTTTGCTTCCCCCTCTTCATCTTTTCTTCAACCTTCTATGCTCTCTTCAACTGCCGAACAACAATTTTTTTCGTCCTCCCAAATTCTTGTCTTAGCATACATATATCCTGGAAAAGCAACCTAACCCCCATGACCCACCTCGAGAATTTTTCGTGACGACTTCCTACTCTCTTCTGTTCCATCCTGCCCTGAACCTCTACTTCGTAGCGCAAGGCTGCCTATACTAGCACATCTAACTTCCTAATTCTTATTCTCTAATTATTCTATAACCTTTTTTTTCCTATTCTCTAAACTTGGCTAATTATTTTACTCACACACTCTATCCTTTTTCTTGCCTCCACTAGTTCTACCATTTCCCCGTTGAACTTCCACTCGTTTTCTTCTTTACTCTGTCTATTCCTAAACAGTAGAACTTACTGCTACCTTAGCAACCTTGCCTAAGTCCTCTCCGTGTTGAAAATTCCTCTCCTGTATCATTTCTTATCCTCACTCTGAATCTCGTCTCTACGAATATTTCTTTTATTCTTTCAATCAGCTCTTTATCTACTCCTCTTCCTTCCATAGCTCGCTGCAACACCCTTCTGTTGAATCAGTCGAACGCTGCTTCAAAATTCGGGGACAGGCCACTAGTTTACCTCCCTCAAGTCCCAAATTCTTATTCACTATATAGTTGGAAACGTACATGTTATCGGTTGTTCCTAGTCATTTTCTGAATCGCGTCTGGTTGTGTGGAATACTACCTTCTCCTCCTACCTGACTTTTTAACCTGTTTCTGAGCACTTTGGCACAGATGTTATAACTCACCGACATCAGCATGATAGCTCCCTAATCACCCACCTTTTTACCCTCTCCTTTCTTTGATAGTGGAATCGCTTATCCCGCCCTCCATTCTTCGAGCTATCCTTCTGTCCATACTTTGTTACAGACTCACCACATCTTTCTTCTCACTTCTCCCTTCCTATTTCGGAGCTTCATTCTACATACTACCCTATTGTGTTGCTTTATCTCTTTTCAGCCTTTCGATTGCCTCCTTTACTTTCCCCCTGCTTGAATCATTCCTATCTTCTCCTTCTCTCTCTTAATAATACTCTCTCTTAAATACTTCTCTCCCTTCTTTTGTAACTTTTTTTCGTCTCCTCCTGACAACCCTCCGAAGTACTGCGTCCACTCACTCATTTTTATATCCCCAGTCCCTTCCTTCTTCCTCTTTCCCTGTTTATTATCTTCCATAACCTTCTTTCTTCTACTATTTTCTCTAACTGATCCTTTCCTCCTCCTTCTGTCTTTTGTCGTTTAAAATTCTCTCATACTCTCTTTTCCGTCTACCATACTTTTTATCGTCAATCTCCCCTCTTCTATATTCTTTTACACTCTCTTTCATTTTTTCTGGTCTTCCTTTAATTCCTCATCACACCATTATTTTCTCACAGTTTTACTATTTTCCTTTCGATCCACCTCATCCTTATCTTTTCTATTCTCACTGTTTATTTTCTCTCCAAACACTCTAATCTTTTCTCCTCTCCAGCGACTGACTTGGCAATATAAAAAATCAGCTTTTTTTTTATTTCTTTATTTTGGATTGGAAATTTGGTACTTATTCCTTAAGAAGTGAAAACTGGTTTGTCTCATCACACAAGGAACTATGCGTGCTCAAAGCACGCGATTCATCTTGCTATTTAAAAAGGAAAATTATATTAAGTATTCTATTTTTTCTTTCAAATTATTTTCAAAATATGTCACATAGTTTTTTTTCTAGACGGTTTCACTTTAAATTTTTGAATTCTAATCATATTTTTTGCATCAAATTATTTTCAACTGGAAGAATCTATTCATAAATTTGATTGTGTTTCGAAATTCTCATTGTTTGACACATTAAAATTCATAATGTGCTAATTTGGAGAAAAATATCATTTAAAAATTATTGGTCTGAGAGACTGAATTATTTTTAACTGCAAAACTTTCATGACTTTTAAATGTCAAGGTGTCTGAATTCGAACACTTTTATCCTTTTAAAAATAAATTATCACCTTTTCACAATGGAATTAACGTTTCAAATTTTCGTTTTTTTTTTCTCATCAGAAGAATTTTTTCAGTTCAGGTTTTCGTGTTGAGTCGTTCACAAAAATTGTTTCAGATTTCAAATTCTATGCATAAGTTGGCTGTCAAATGGAATTTCTCATTGTTCGAATATTGTTATCACGATTAAAACGAAAACGATACATCTTATTTGAAAATAGTTCAAACAAAATTTGTAGACCTTTTTTGTGGTTAATAGTTTGCTTATTATTATTTCTCCTTGTCTTCCATAGTTTGGTCAGAAAATGGCAATTTTTCATTCTGTCAAGTGCGTTATTATGATTGAAACAAAAACTATACGTCTTATCCAAAAATAGTTAACAGTTTATTTGTATATCCTTCTAAATTAAACGATTTTTCTTTTAAGCCATTTTTTATATCTCACGAATAAAAAATGGCTGATACACGAACTCGTCCTTTCTTTTTTCGACCAAAAAAAAAGTGCAAAGCGCAATCCAATGTGATTATTCTTTTGAAAGTTATCGAAAGTTGATTTTCGCATAAAACCAATACCTTCTCATTAATAAGAATGCTAAAATAGAATGTTGAGAAAAATTTTGCCTTTTGCAAAATTTCCTGAAAAAAGAAGGGAAATGCTTTATTGGATTGAGTCAGATGCAAAAATTTTATAAAAGCGCATCATGTCGAAGTTTGAGGTTAGGTTGGACATTGCGTGGAATTGGGGGTTTATCAGGATGTTTGAGTTGTGTGAGTGTGTAGGGTTAAAACGCCAAACGAGCAAACGGTGTGAATTGAGAATGGAAACATGGATTTGGATTCTTGGATTTTCATTTCAATTTCCAGGAGTTGCAGATTTTAAGGAGAATATAGATGGCAAAGAGAGCGGGGCCAGTTTCCAGCAACAGCCGGTCGAAGGAACTCCAATAGGCGAGGGAGACTCACGAAATCAGAACGACTAAGCAGAGCGAGCGGCTTTGTGCTCCCAGAAAATGTTGATAGAAGATAAAAGAAAAACGGGAGAAATCGTCCAAAAGAAGATGGTGAAATATTGAGAAAAGGATGTTGAGATAAGGAATGTAAGGAGGGTAAATAGAAAATGAAGGAGAGTGTAAAAGGATAGAGGAGAGGGGAGACTGACAAAAAGGAGTTGGGTAGATGGGAACGAGAGTGTGAGGACATGTTAAACGAAAGAAGACAAAAGGAGGAGGAAAAGTAATTGGAGGAGGTAGAAAAAGCAGTAAAGAAAGGGCAGGTATGGGAGGGGATAAAAAGAGAACGAGGAAGAAGGAAGGGAGTGAATGAGAATATGGAAAGAGTGCGAGTTAGAGTACGTTGAAGGATTGTTAGAAGGAGGCGATGAAAGTGTTAGAGAAGAAAAGATAAACAGGTTCAGAAGTCAGGTAGAAAAGAAAGGAAGTATTGAACACTACCAAATGGAATTTAGGGAAGAAATGGGAACAATTGATAACATTTACGTTCTAGACCATCTGGTGATTAGGAATTTGGGTCAGAAGAGAGGTAAAATAGTGTCCTTGTTCTTGCATTTCGAAGCAGCGTTCGACCCAGTCAACAGAAGTGTATTGCAGCAAGTAGTGGGCGGAAGGGGAGAAGATGCGGAGCTGATTGGAAGAATAGAAGAAATTTTTGTATACGCAATGTTCAGAATGAGGATAGGGAAGGGAAAGGAGGTAAGATCTCAGGAAGCAGTTAGCTTTACTCCTTAGCATATGAGGATGATGTTATTATTGCCAGAGACAAAAGAGGGTTAACTTTGTTGTTGGGAGGGGTTTGAAGATTACGTGAGAAGTCTAATGGAGTAATGGTTGAACAAGTGATGGAATTCTGCTACTTAGGATTTTGGCTTAAAGCTGGACGTGTCAACGAGATGCTGGCGAGTAAAACGATTGAGTGTGTGAGTAAAATATTAGGCCAAGTTTAGGGAATTGGGAAGAGAAGATTCAAGAATTCTAAAGTCTCCACGAAAGGTTCTTGAGGTGGATTCAGTTATAGTTATCCAGAATATAGCGTGAGAGAAAGCGAATAAGGAAAGGATGTGGTAATCAAGAAGGTAGTATAGAATGGCAAGAGATATAATTTCAGATGAAGATAAGACAAAGCGAAGAAAGAAGGAGAAAAATTATGGAAATACATTACATTAAGTGGTTTGAGGAGGTAAAATGGGAGGAGGAACCAGAGTTCTATGGGGCATTATCAAGATTGCACGGGATATGCAGAGGATTGAATGAGATTGCAGAGGATTGAAAGGGATTGCAGAAGATTGGAAGAGATTGCAGAGGATCATAAGAGTACTAGAGGATTGGAAGAGATTGCAGAGAATTCGAAGAGTTTGCAGAGGATCAGAAGAGTTTACAGAGGATTGGAAGAGATTGGGGAGGATTTGAAGAGATTCTAGAGGATTGGAAGATATTGCAGAAAATCGGGAAAGGTTACATAGGATTGGAAGAGATTGCAGAGGATCGGAAGAGATTGCAGAGGATTCGAAGAGTTTGCAGAGGATTGGAAGATTTGCAGAGGATTGGAAGAGATTGCAGAGGATTCGGAGAGATTTCAAAGGATTTGAAGAGATTGCAGACGATTTGAAGAGATTAAAGAGATTTGAAATAGATCGCAGAGGATTGGAAAATATTGCAGAGAATCAGAAGAGATTGCAGATGATTAGAAGAGATTGCATAGGATTTGAAGAGGTTGAAAAGGATTGGAAGAGATTGCAGTGGATTCTTGGAGTTTGCAGAGGATTGGAAGAGATAGCAGAAGATTGGAAGAGATTGCAGAGGATTTGAAAAGATTTCAGTGGTTTGAAAGAGATTGCAGAGGATGGGAAAATATTGCGGAGGGTTGGAAGAGAATGCAGAGGATTCGAAGAGTTGACAAAGGATTGGAAAAGATTTTAGAGGATTGGAAGAGATTTCAGAGGATGGGACGAGATTTCAGAGGATTGGAAGAGATTTCAGAGGATCGGAAGAGTTCGAAGACATCGAAAGAGCTTACAGAGGATTGGAATAGATTTCAAAGAATTGGGGGAAATC
>WSXT02052679.1:0-12913 GCA_011762715.2 Neuroterus valhalla
CCTCAAAAAAGAAGGGGGTAGGAAAGTGATGATAATTGTTTCTTTCAAAATTTACTGAGGAAAAGCTACACTTTGAAATGGTTATGAGAACAAAAATTCTTACTCTTCCGTGATGTAACGGTAGCAATAAATGGTTTGTTTTGGAAATAAGATTGTCCATCATTCTTATTGGTAAGAAACTCATTAGTAGTTTCTTAAATTATCATAACTGCTTATAAAGAAATAACATAATTAAAGATGAGTCAAACTAACCGATAAAGATACACGAGAAATGGCGATGGTTAATAAAGTTGCGAGTGCTTGAAAAATAAAAAAGAATCTAAAATATTTCGCGTTTGCAATTTCTGATAGATAAGATGATGATACTGATAGTTGCCTGAGTGATGGGAATGAGGGGACAGATATAAAACTTGCCCCTACGAGCAGGGGAAGAAAAATATCAACTTACAGTGGTTCTTATTTGGAACTATTCAACTCAAAATCCTAACGTTTCCTATTGAAAAAATTCAGATTCCATATTAATCTTTTTGTATTTTCAGAATCTAACCACTCTGCATTTTGTTCTTCATCAATAGGCATATGCACAAGAAATAAACAGTATGTCACCTTCAAAAATGCGAGGACGCCAATATTACTTTCAACTATTCGATGTACAAGGTTTCATTGATTGGGGCAGATTACCATTATTCTTTTATTCATATACTTTATAGAAACCACTTACTTAGCAAACATGTGAATACTGCTGTTCCTTCCATTTTGAAAATTCGAAGGTGTGTGGCAGAATTTCTCGTAATCTGACTATTAAGACATTATGAAAGACGAGCATATTATCAAAGTTTTATTCCTAATGTTATTGACGCAAACACGAAATTTGAGAGAAAAACAAAGCAATAATGAGTAATCTTTATAACCTGCAACATTAAATGCAAATAATAAAGGAAGGAAAACTTATATCGTTCTAATTATTCATTTTCTATTGAACTGACATGGTAATTTCCAAAGATATAAAAATATTAGAGAATACACACGCTGAATTAGTTTGGTTTCATTCAAAGGGAAACTGTAGGGCAAAGACAGAGGTGCACTCTGGAACATAGATTCAATAGCTTAATTGTGCAAAACTCATACCAATTCGCAGGTGCATTTTCTGGACTTTGTCCTGAGATTTCATCCTTCGTTATGCTCGTGATGATTCAAGTGGTTTTGACCTATATATATATTTTGAATCTTTCATACATGGAACTGCTTACCATATTTTTTCACTAGTCTTTTTTTAAGTAGCAGAAAAAAAAGGCATGATTGACATACGCACGAGAAAAATCATTGACTTTCTGTCCAAGGTTTCTCTCTTTTCTCACAAACCCTCCTCTTCCACACCTACTTTACCTGACAGTTCGTGGTATTTCTTCATAGACTTCCCCGTCCATATCTCCTTCTTCCACATCGTTACCGATGCTTGTACCTCAATCACGTACGTTTTTTTTCCCTCCTGATTCCTGCTATTATACTATTTGCGACTGCTCATTTCACATCCACCATCCAGTCCGTTATTCCGTCCTTCGGGTTTTTTATCCTCCGTTATAATTAACGTGAACTTTGACCTGCCTTCAAAACTCTGTCCACTCTTATATGTACCCCTTTCTGTCCTATTCTCGCATTAAATAAACCCTATCCCCCCCCCTCTCTCTCTCTCTCTCTCTCTTACTCACGCTTCTTATTTCTCCACCTCTTGGGGACTCTACGTGAAACCTCTGGGTAGTCTTTGCTTTATTCTCCTCCATTCCTTGCTCCCTACCCAGGTTCCCACTAGTCTAATAACATCGAATCCTTGTGCAAACCTCTTCAAGTCCCCATTATTGTTTTCTTATTCTACTACATTATAATAGAGTATCCTTACTCGACTTCCATCCAGCATTTCTTACATCTTTTATATCCTATAAAACAAGTATTTCATGCTGCGATGTTAGGTTGCGGATAGAGGGTCCCTGTGCCGAGGGTTTCTGCTGAATACGGTTATGAAAACTAATAAGCAGTCGCGGAAAATTGGCCAGGGATGGTCCCGAAGTAAAAATTCCCAAGTTTAGGCGTAAAAAACCGGGCTGAAAGCTGAATGTCAACTGCGTGAGGTGTTCTTTACGGTGTCTCCAGAATAACGGGCAACCTCCTGGACTATTCAGCCTTGCTCTCGCATGCAGGGCTCTGTGAGGGTGAACAATCCCTTTCCTAGCTGCTCGTGGGAATAATTATGGAAATACACAACTCAAATCCAATCATGAATGCGGTTCAAAATGATCGAACAAGCCAAGAGGAAAATCAGGAAGCAACATTGAGACCAACTGCTGAAACTAGGCTCTCCTTGAGAGACGATGGCAATTTTACGACAAGGAGGAACAGGTTCCTCCCAAGCCCCATGATCTGGCTGAAATGGATGCTATCCCTCGTGAAGATATCTCAGAAGATGCCAACCTCTGAACCATTACTCGTTCAGTTTATGATGCGGCGAGAGCTTCGGCTGATTCAAATTGAAGGTCCAAACCAACGACTGACGAAGGAACTAAAAAGCGTTTGCATCAACTAAACAAGAAAATTAGCTGGACAAGACAAAACGCGTCCCGTATGCAGTGTGTGATTGACTACATAAAATCTGGTAAGCCCTTTACGCAAAGGGCCCGAAAGTTCGCTCATGGAATGAGAATCCATAATCACACACTGAAAATGTCAAAGCTGCTGACCACCAAGCAGCATATTGTTGACGAAATACGAGTACTATCTGACGCAAGGAGGAGAATTAAAAAGAGAGAGGGATGGGTCAGGGAGAATCAAAAGTTCCTCGCTGACCCATTGCACCTCTTTAGCGATTCTCGTGTTTTTGTCAAAAACCCACCAGAGTCCGAAGGAGTCGAGACATTTTTGAGGGAGATTTACGAAGTAAAACATCCGTGTACTAACCTCATAATATTAAAGAGGGGATGTCCACCAATCACTGCTGAGGAGGTAAAAAAAGTACTAAGGGACACGCAGAATTTCTCCGCTGCTGGTCCAGATTTCATTAAGAACTTTCGTTGGAAGAAGTTCACTTCTACACAACAACATCTGGCCCGCATCTTAACCTCATATTCAAAGTCGGAAATCTCTATTCCGCAGTGGCTGGTGTTAGGATGAACTGTTCTCTTACCGAAGAAAGGTGACTTGTCCAACTCAAGGAACTACAGACCAAAAACTTGTCTGAACACAGTGTATAACATCTTTCCATCTATCCTGAATGACAGGATTCATCGGATAATTGGACCTGTATGGATTAAGATTTACGAACATCGGGGATCGAAAAGACATTACCATGCGCAAGATGATGCATATGAAGAAAAACTTGCATATCAGCTCGTCCGTTCCGCGCTTGTACATCACACGCCGTAAAGGCGGACGCGGTTTTCTCAATATTGAATGCCTAAACAATAGGCTTGGGTGAAAAACCATTATTGTGCGTCGAGGAAACTCCTTGGTGCAGAAAAGTGTCCCAGGCCAATCCGAAACTCAGCGCACTTTGGAATTTTGAAGTCGGATAATATCTTCAGTCTGTTCTTTGAGGGTGAAATATCGAAATTTCACTAAAAAGCACTGAAATTTAAGGTTTTGCAAAAATGGACTTTGAAACAATACCGATGCCTTTCCGAAGGAGACTTTACGATGGAAAGTCATCAGAGGGTACTTAGAGGTCCGTACCGAATCGCCAAAGTTATCCCATGCCAATCCTCATGGAGGGTGAAATGGCTTAAAGTTGCGTATTTTCGAGTTAAACGCTCAAATACTCGTGCAGCTCATAGCTCACTGAGTTCTACTACTTCAAGTAAACCAGAGCTCACCACGTGGAGGTGGCTTCACATCGGGCTCCACCCACGCCCTATTCAACGAACCAACCATATGTAGAACGTGCTTATTTAAGTCTCAGAGTCATCAATCACACCCACAAAGTCTTTCTTAAAGTCAAATAAGTTGACGGTCTTTCGGGAAAGAGGTGTAGCGCGCATCTGTCGGTCCCGAGCCTCGTAACCGATGCCTTGTCTGGACACCTCTGTCACCAGTCCAACAGTTCTTTTTATCGCTACTATGTAACAAGGGAAAGATATAAAGTTCCAATCTGGTACCATGACATCGGCCATAGATAGCTTAGCAGTAAGTTCATCCTCTGTTATAGGAATTAAAACTGGAGGTACAGTAAGTGGAACATCTGTCTGTTCCCGATCAGTCATTTCCGTGTAATCATTAGCTCCAAAATTAATTTTTGGCACAATATTGTATCTAACAGTTGTCTCTTGCTTATGTTTTGCTTGCAGGATTTTGGTGAGTGCATCTTGGCAAACGGTAAACCTAGGGTCGGTTACCATTCCAAGAAGTATATTTTCTGGCATGGCTGAGAGCCGTTTGTCTGAATGGAAGTGTTTACCACATTTCGGTACTTCAGAGGAAAAACCTTGACAATTTGATTGCTTGTAAGAGGTGCCAACTCACATCAGCGATAGACTTATCCCGTCTGATGTAAAACATGAGTCTTTTACCTTTTTGGTCAAGATAGAAGGCATGCTCTACTGCTGGAACCTTCTTTTTCTTGGGGCACGAGCATCTAGACAAGTCAACGCACTTACAAGCGGCTATGTTAGAAAATTCAGAGCAGTGCTCTTTGAAGGCGGCGATTTTCTCATCCTTATTACTTTGAGAAGTTGTTTTACTCTTCAATAAATTTTTCAACCTAGTGTATTTCTTATGAAGATTTGTGAGACATTCCTTAATGCGCCTTTCTGAGACCGTTGGGATGGAAGCAGATTCCCAAATAACTATAAGTTTGGAACGGACTCCGTCGGCAGCGTTTCCGAAAGAAGGCTCCTTGTCATTTTACGAAAGACAGCCCTTTTGCCTTCGAACCTCCTGACAACATCGCAGAACGTCAGCCCTCGTTGGTAAAACGTTCGGACTAAAATCTTTTGTAGGACCAAATATAGGGCAGTGCATAAAGTCTTTCTTTGCGAATTTCGACATGCTATGGCATACAAACCAAAAAGGGGAGTGCAGGCAGAACCAGAATCTCTACCACCAAAAGAACCATCGACGAGACAATGCAAAGAAGAAACTATAACGACAACTTCAGCTGAAGTTTAGAGGTGGCACATACGCTCGTGTGATTGTAGACAGACATGATCCAGGAACAGCACAATTATTTAGGCGCTTTACTCGAAAATGAGCAATTTCGAGCCGTTTCCCCCTCAATGAGGATTGGCATCAGATGACTTTGTCGACTCGGTACGGACCTCTAAGTACCCTCCGATGACTTTTTATCGTGAAGTCACCCTTCGGAAGGCATCGGTATTGATTTTAGGCACATTTTTGGAAAACCTTGGATTTTAGTAATTTTTCGAGATTTCACCCTCAAATAACAGACTAAAGATATTATTCGATTTCAGAATTTCAAAGTGCACTGAGTTTCGGTTTACTGGGACACTTTTGCGCACCCAGGCGTTTGTTAGACGCACAATTTTGGTTTTCCGCCCCAGCCTACTATACAACCAAATCATCCTTAGTACTGTCATATTATCATGGACGGTAGAGATTCTCTCTTGGAAATCGTCAGGAATCACGAAATGATAGGGAAGGAGTGTTACTTTACAAAGCCGCGGAGAAGGCAGCTGAAACCCTTGGCCTGCAACTCAACATCAGGAGTGAGAACAGTGCATTACTCCTTCAAGATGCCTCACTTCTCAAAGCACAGGTGATGAAAGCGGAGGCGAAAAACTTCCTGAAACAACATGAAGACAAGGTTATGCATGGGAACTTTTACAAACTTGTGAAAGATCAATCTTTGTCACGTGAGTCAACGTTTACTTTTCTGAAATCACCTGGACTCCATTCAGGAATCTAGAGTTCCGTTTTAGCTTATCAGGACGGTGTAATTTCTACCTTAGCATACCGTAGAAGCATATTACGTCAAGAGGTTTCTAGCGAAAGGTGCAGGGCGTGTCTTAAACTCCTTGAGCACCTACGGAATATACTATGCAATCGCCCTTTTCACGCAGGAACGACACTTTGTACAGACACAACGCTGCCTTGAAAGTGCTTTACCACCATCTTTGTCACTCTTATGGCGTTGACGGCAACCTAGCCCCGCTGAACGCTCTAAGTGGAATTGAGTCTACTGTTGAGAACGAGGGGTGCCAAATCTAGTGCACATAAGATTCCTGGACAACAGCCCCTATCCAACACAAGACCCGACATCGTGCTCCTTGACAAACGTGACCGAACTATGTTCATGATCAAATTCTCGGCTCTCAGGAGGACCCTGCGGTGGTTATAAAACCAATGTATTATTTTATATACAAGAAAAAAAAACATTTTCAAGTGTACCCACCTTGAAAAATGACTTTCTCTGATCGAACTCAAACTTGAGCAAAGTGTAGTCCTACTAGGTATAGTACTTTATGGGAAAATCTTTTTTTCGATTGAATAAAAATTGGCAGGGGCTGGGGAGGCGGAATTTTTGGATTTTGTGCTGATAGATCCTATTTCGAATGTACTAAACTGCATTGAGTATGGATTAAGAAAAATTTTGTCCCATATGTTTTCGATAGATTTTCCAATGATTTATCCAATGGTTATAATTACTTTTTCAAAAAATAAAATTTAACCCCTTTTTATTAAAATCAGAAATATTTTGGACTTTCTTCTGGGTTTCGTCAATTTTTTTTTCTTTTTCCTGGGGCTCAAAGTGAAGATCAGGGGTCTTTAGCCTTGAAGAACAAAATGTCGCTTTTTTTTATTTTCGAGAAATTAAATAAAGAGTAATGCGGTGCATAGACGGCACTCTAGACCGCTAGGACGCTTGCTCGGTGGAACTTCTCTGGACTAATTAATCGTATCAATTATGATTATTCATTGTTTATAGAACTGCTCTCTGCATTTTACAGGGTTGAGACTCCCATTTGAGTATTTGAATGCTTGCTTTATAGTTGTTGAAGGGATGCAATGCTGATGAAGTAGATTAAAGTGTATTTTTCAAAGATGATCTATTGTCAGTAAAAAATTTTTATTGTATGTATTTATCTATTGCCCTTAATGTTTCTAAAAGTGATCTTAAGGGTTATTCCTCTGCTCTTTTCTTTCATTCATTGCGTACTTTCTAACTTTTCTTGGTACTTTGGCAGATGGCTTTTTTGGTCTTTTCGTTGTCTTTCGATGTTGTTTCTCTTTTTCTTTTAAAATCGCGCTCTGTTGCAGCTGAAAATTTCTTCAACTGTCATCTCCAATCTTGGTAAGGAATAGACGTATGATACTGCAAGGTACCTGGTATCTTTGCTGCACTGTAAAATCTTGATTTAAAATGTTGCCCTGCAATTTCGCATTCAAATCGTCTGTTCTAGGATCTGACATTGCTTTGTTATCATCCACAAAAGCTGATATGTTCGCATGCAAAATTGATGAAAACAAATTATCTGTGGAAACAATGAGGTCAAATTTTGTCAACGCCATAGACTGCGTCGTCCTTGTCGTCTTGTCCATTCTATTTCAGAAGGTTGAGCCGAAACTTTTCTTTTCAATTCTCTAAATTTTCCTTGCCTTACCCTCATTTCTCAACTTCTCCTTTTCTACCATTTTCCTATATCCACCCCTTGCTTTTTTCTCGTTTTTCTCTCCTTCCGGTGCCATCTTCCTCGTTAACTATTAATCTATTGGAACCTTTTCGCCTTCGATGCCGCGTTTCCAGCGCCAAAACTCCGTGCCTACTGTCTTGCTACTAGCCCCGCAGGGGGACATGCCTCGCCCTGCGACGACACTCCAAACTAATTATATATTCTTGCCCAAACAAATCCCTCCCAGTCTTACAAAACATCCACGACATCCCTCTTTCACACTATTCACACACCCCCAGAATACACTCATTCCATCCTTTAACCTCAATTTCGAGTGATATCCAACAAAAACTTCCCAAAAAACGTTTAATGCTCTCTAAACTTTTACGACGGAAACGGAAGTCCGATAAAAAATAAAATGCCCGATTTTCCAAAAAACATCCAGAGTTCATATGAGAATCTTGGAGTATCTTGAAAAAATAACGTTCTTCTTGTCCTGACTTTATCCATATCGTGCGTTATTTGGCTTGTAACTTTAGTTTTTGTATGTATCCTTGAATTTTGGAAATGCTATAACTCTGACAATTTTATTTTCATCGGAAGAAGTTATAGGAATAAATGATTGATCTATCGAAGTACTACGAAAAGACTCACATGTAAGCTCGTCTGATACACTGCAACCTCAATCTCATTCCGGTTTCGGGCTTGGGTATTGACGGCCTTGGAACGAGATCGAATGTGCTGAAACTTAAACATTCAGGGCCGACTACCCGCGAATAACTGATGCCGAATGAAGCGCAGTTGCGAAAATCTATTCTAGGGTACTACTGCCCACTTTCAATGCACGGCACTGACGGAGAATGGAGGGAGGAGAGCGTCCCTCTCCAACCCCCGCACCATCCCGTCCACGAGCGCTTTTCGAGGAAGGTGCGAGTCCGGATGGAATGAGATTGAGGTTGTACTGGAGATTAGTTTTCCCGAAATTCTTTGTGCCCAGAGACAGAGGGCAGATTCCACACAAATCTAATTCCTTTTACTGGTAAGGATGTAAAGGTCAACTGCAATTGAAAACGGTTGCGATTGCATAGTTTCGAATTGAAAGCCTTGACATTGCTTGACATTTGAAAGAAACTTTTATATGTATACTCTTTTATGATGTTATAAACGTTTATTTAATTTATCTTCGCATAGACTCCCGCATTTGCCTGCACATCCACATTGCCAAATTTCCTGACGGCATTGCAACAGATCAACCCAACAGGGAAAAACCATATCGTCAAAAAACCTTTGGGAGGTGTCTTACATATTTATACTGGGATAAATTCATGATCCCTATTCTTATTGATGTTCGTGCCGGAATCTCTATAAGAATTCAGGATTTGTGTCTCAGCACTCGGTTTACCGTTTTTATGAGTAAGAACTTTTCTCCACATTTTCCACCGACATCATCTTGTTCATTACCCCAGACAAAGACTCCACCAAGTTTCATTTTCTCAGCATACTCAACTTTCTTCGTGATGGATCTAGAAATAGATATTAAAATAAATATTTTCATCATTATTGCAATACATTTTCGGAAAAATACTATTTCAAAACTGACTCAACATTATCATATGCAATAAATTGTTCCGCATTGTAGATAGAAGGAACCTGCTGTTCCTTGTCGTAAAGATGCTTCCATTTTGGTGTTTTCGTCAATGGACAAACGTCGTAATATGTTACTGTTGGCATTTCATCATCACCTACCATTGTTGATTCTTCAGAAAACCTGAAGCCTCTTCCAAATACGTTAGGATTAGCCAAAGTATAGCCATTTGCATAGAAAGCACTTCATAGTATTAGCTTGTTTGGTGGTACACCTTCCGAAATCCAGTGTTTGACTGCATAATCCTGAAATTCGAGATAATCCACAAATCATCATTTATTATTATTTAGTGACAGAATCCAAAAACCTTGAATTTGAAATGTTAATAAAGAACTTAACTTGAAATCATTAGAAGGTGAATAAAAGTTTTCTTCATTTGTGTACATCAGTGAGATTTTGGATTACAGTTGAAAAATTTCAAGAAGTTTGGAACGTCAAATTCAGTTTCCCTATTCATAATGTTTTACACTAATTTTGAAATTCTTACGAAGTACTTACAACGTTCAATTCACGTTCTTGCGCATTTTCTTTCGATGAAAAATACATGGGTGCATTATGACCAACTTTTTTATCAGCACTATAACTATCGTGAAAGTCGAAAGCCTTCAAATTTATGAAGTTCACATACTTGGATACTCCTTTAATATCGAACAACTTTGCAATCGCTTCAGTAGCACCAACTGTTAGAGATGAAATAAAACCTTCTCTATCGGACTTTTCTCTCATAGCTTTCAAGAGCAGAACGAAATTTTTCTTGTTAGAGGCAAGTCCTACAACTTCAGCCTTGGTTAGATCATAATCTCTCATCTCGAGGTTGATACCATTGAATTTGTTTTTATTCTGTTTTGATGGAAATATAAAATGGAGCTTATTTATTCAAATCTCCAGCAGTGCCTGGCAATCCCCCCATGGAGAATATGACTTTTAAATGCTTGTTCTTTTTCTGGAAATCCTCCAAGTTTCCCAATTGATCTAAATTGTTCCCTGGGCTATTAGTTTTAACAGAAGCGTCAGCACTAATTGGAATGTTATTGGGATAGATGAGTGCAAAGAGACGCATCAATATTTTCTATTCGTAAGTCATCTCGCGGGTCTTCCATTGGGCTGTTTGAATAATAACAGCCAATGTGTTCTAGAGAATAATTATAGAAGATTTATCATGAGAAAGAGCACTATTGATATTCAAATAATTTGGAATGGCTGAAACTATTAGGAATACTTCAAGTATGTCAAATGTACTGCTGGAAATAGCACTACTAATTGTTATTTTCTAAATTCTCAATTCCGAATCATCTGAGGAATATAATAATAGTTTATCCTTTAAAATACAATAGAAGAACATGATTCATGACAAACTCTCACTCCCTCTAGCAGGTGCTGGAAGCTTACTGCCTGGAGCGAAAGCTAAGCATATTCCAACAAAAATGATCAACTTATTCATCTGAAAAAAAATTAATCCGAACTTTATAAAATTAATCAAGGCATCGAATTATGTTAAGTCACATAATCGAATGTTTATATGTGTACTATTTTATGCGAAAATTGACATTCGCGGATTTAATGGAATCTCCACGTTTTGAGACCCCCTGAGTCAGAAAAAATATTTTTACGAATGTGTCTGTAGTCTGTAATCTCTATACTCGATAACTTTCGAAAGAATGATCATATTGGATTATGCTTTGGCACACTTTTTTGAAACCGGGAAAGAAAGGACGAGTTCGTTAACCAGCTATTTCGGATGAGAAATCAAAGAGGAGGGGCATTTTGAACAATTTTTTTGACTTTTCTTTTCAAGGATCAAAAATTGTAAGCACAATTTCTCGTAGCACTTGATAAGTGAAACAATTTATCCCAATCATTTTTTTCAATAGAAGCAAAATTGTCGGAGTCATGGTATTTTCAAAATTTAAAAATATGAAAGAAAATGAGAATTTTTAGCCAAATAACGCGAGATTTAAAAGAAAGTCGAAAAAAAGGAATGTTTCTTTTTGGGAGCCCTACAAGATCGTTAATACAAATTTTGGAATTTTCTCAAAAAATCAAAAATTCCAATATTGATCGCACAAAACATAATGGAAAAAAATCTGCACGCTGTGCGGGCACATTCTCATGGCGCGCCTCGCGCGCAGCTCGCTTCGCGCGCAAGTTTGAGCGCGCCTACGGCGTGCGTCTTTCGGTTCTTGCGCTTCGCGCTCGATGGTGATCTCGCCTCGCGCTCCGCGCTCGGTTACGAATTTACCTCGCGCTACGCGCTTGGCCTTTGTACCTCCCTAAAGTTGTATACAAAACTTGTGAAACTCAAAAGCGAAATGTCCACTACTTTGATTTGATGAGTGTCAATTTTATTTTGTTGAAGCTTCTGCAGCTTTACCGAATACATTCTCATCGCATGTCTCGTGCTGCGCACTCGATCAAAATTTGTCCAAAACGGTAGAGAAGTTATGTTGCCTAATTTTTTCCACATGTTGTGTAGTTTCTATAGAAATTCAATTTTCTGATTTTATTTCTCAGGATTGAAAGAAAAACTACGCGTTCAAAGGGAAAAATGATTAGAAGTTGATAAGACATTTAAAGATATTCTCCTAATAAAGAACTTGTGTCAATTTTATTTTTCCCAAGCTTGTGTCAATTGTCTAAAACTTCGTTTCTTTCATTTCGTAAATGGGTTTTTATAAATGAAGCAAAAACTACTTATCCTATCAAAAAGTTGATTTTACCAAATTTGAAGATTTTTTTTTGGTACACAAATTTATTTTATATTCATTATTACAAGTTTATTTGATATATTCCCGCACCTTGCACAGTTTGACAAAAAACTATTCTTCCTATTCTTCGTTATTTTTTGTGTGACAATAATTCGAATTTTCGATTTTTTGAGAAAAATTCGAAAGGTTGTAAAGATTAGCCTGGAAGGCTCCTCAAAGATGGATATCTTTTTTCATCAAACTTTTTTCCATATCTTGCGTTGTTTGGCTAGGAATTCTCATTTTCGTTTATATTTTTGAATTTTGAAAATGCCACAACTCCGACAATTTTGTTTTTATCAAAAAAATCACGAGGATGAATTGTTTCACTTTTTACCTGCTGCAAGAAACCGTACTTACAATTTTTAAATCTTGGAATAAAAAGTGCAAAAAATTTTCAAAATGCTCCCTCCTCTCCCATTTTTGATCCAAAATAGTTGGTTAACGAACTTGACTTGTCTTTTTGGTCCCTCAAAATGGTCGTCCAAGTACGATCAAATATGATCATTCTTTCGAAAATCATCGTGTTCACAGATTAGTTTTCATTATTTTTTGTGCAATCAAAATGGGAATTTTCCATTTTTTGAGGAAACTCAAAAAGTTGTATTCACGATCTTGTAGGGCTTCTTAAAAGGAACATTTTTTCATTCTGACTTACTTTTCAATCTTGCGTTATTTGGCTGAAAATTCTCATTCTCTAATATATTTTTGAATTTTGAAAATACCATAACTCTGACAATCTTGATTTTTTCGGAAAAAATGGTAGGGATAAATTGTTTCACTTTTTACTTACTGCACTGAAAGAGTGTACCAAAGGCCAATAGAATAGATTCATTTTTTCGTAAGTTATCGTGCTCACAGACATACATACATACATACATACATACATACATACATACATACATACATAC
>WSXT02052690.1:0-27497 GCA_011762715.2 Neuroterus valhalla
GAAGAGGCCAGAAAGCGGTCGGCTGATATATTTTCCTCAATCTCTCAAAGTTTCAACCCAAAATATTATTTACTTTGTAAATAAGAAGTCGGAGAAAAAATACATTACAAGGTCAAATTTCGACTACGTCATAGACTACCATTTGCCCTTAATACCTTCTATTAAATGAAAACTCAATTCCTTCAAATCAAGTTTTACGGTATTGCAAATAGCAAAATGCTTGGAAATTGATTTAAGTTTAATTTTTGAATCCAATTTTTGAAAAAGGAGTCCTAGGAATTTCCTGGGATCTTAAAATCCAACTTCTGTAACAGCCCTAAACAATTGATAGATTTTGAAAAAAACATTCTAAGAAAATGAAATTATTATTCAACAGGTGGAAGCATCACCACTCATAAACCCCGAGTTTATAAACCGCCACAATTGCCTCCTGCAACTGATAACAACAAGAAGAAGTTTGCATTCTTGTCAACTGAAACGGTGCCGGACTACCGATCAGTAGAACTTTTGGATATGTCTGAAAAAAGCCAGAAAACTTCCTGCAATCAGCTGCAACAGAAATTCAGCCACCTACAGGTAAAAATGTCAATAATCTCTTTCAGTTTTATTCTGTTCTGCTTTCTCATGCATGTCTGTATTTTTCAATAAAATTGGGAGTGGTTCTGGATTTGCTTCGTTCCAGATGGATTTTATTACAAAATCCATACAAAAAATCGTTTTTGAGAAACCTTATGAAGTGACTTGAGTAGCTTTGATTTTTTTCTTCAAATTAGGCACAATCTTTAGAAAATCGAATGTTCCAAGCGTGCCCGAATGATTTTTAAAAAATCTTAGTCTTTCAAGAATTGAAAATCCAATTTCCAATTCTTTGTAACTCTTATTAGTTGAATTTTGAACAGTTTAGAATTAAGAAAACAACTTCATAATAAAAATAAGGGCCTTAAATGTTATATTCACAAATTTTATATAAGCATTTAATAGATAAGCATTTTAATCCTTAAAAACTTATTTCAATCTTCATCAGGTAGCAATCCATTTTTTTTTTTTTTTTTTTTTTTTTTTTAAAGATTCATCAGTTCAGTTTCACTTTGTCTTTTTGGTTTCATTAAAATTCAAGTTCCAAATTCATCTCTTGATTAATAATTCTATCATTTGGTTCAAAATTTTTTTATTTTGTTGAGGATTTGACAATCGTCTCTTTTGGTCGATAGTTCAACTATTTTGGTAGAAAATCAAACTATTTAATGGGTAATTGAGTTTTTTGGTAGAAAATTGAACTATTTGATTGAAAATAAACTTTTTTGTTGGATATTCATATTTTTGGGTTAAAAATTGAACTGCTTCGTAGATAATTTGTCTTTTCGGCATAGAACTCAAACAATTTGTTTGAAATTGTTTCTCTTTCTTGACTAAAAAATGTATCTCTTTCCTTAGATTTCGTCCTTTTGTTCAAGAAATTATTTGCTATGTTTACAAATATTATTAATTGGATGAGAATTCGATCATTTTCATGAAAAAACAATTTCGTTAAAAGGTCATCTTTTATAGTTGAAGTGCAACAGTTTTGTTGGGAATTGGTCTGTTGGGTTGAAAACAAAAATGTTTTTGTAAAAAATTCAACTATTTGGTTAGAAACTAACTTTTTTATATTTTTGAGTTGAAAACGTGTATCTGTAATTTTGTATCTTATTGGATATGATGAAAAATGTCGATTTTTTTCTTTTATCTTAAAACAATTATTCCTACACTCATTAAGATCAGTATCGTTTGGATTTAATGCACAGCAGAACACGAGAGGTATAAATAATCAACACAAGGAATTTTTCAAATAGAATTATAGATTTTTGTTTGCATAATTTATTCCAAAAATATTTTGCAAAAATATTCTTCAAATTATGTGATTAGATGTTTATTCTGGTTGAAATTTCTCATTTAATATTTCATCCTGTTTTTAAAAACGAACTATTTAAACAAATATACTGAAATCTGTAGTTTTTTCAAAATTCCTTTTAAATCATGAACTTTCTGGAACCTTCTGAAATCCCTTTAAATCCCATTAAATACGATGAAGACCCTTGAAATCTATTTTAAAAACCCTGAATGCTGTTTGAACCCTCTATGATCGCTCAAAAACTCTCCAATTTTGTAAACCTAAAAAATTTCTTAAAATCATCTGAATCCCAAAAATCTTCTCTAATATCTTGAAACTGTCTTATTACTAATAAATACCTCGAGATCTTTTAAATTCACAAGAAAGCTTCAGAATTGAGAAAATCCCTATATCTTGAAACATCTCCGGAAATGTTTTGAAATCTAGTACCTTACAATCTTTTATATCTTTTGTAATTACTTTGAAAGTTTTCAGATATTTGGAACCCCCTAGAATACCATAAAGTCCTATAAAAACCATTAAAAAAATCAAAATTTCATTCCATTTCATTTACTCTCTGAATTTTCTGGAAATTCTTTGAATTTTTCGAGAAAATCTTCAGAAATTTCGTGAGATCTATTGAAATTTCTCGGGATTTTCGGAAAGTTCTTGAAAAGTATAAAATCGTGTAAAATCTCATCAAATCTGATATGGATCCTTGAAACCCTTTGGAATCTCTTTAAATCTTTTGAAATATCCTATAGGGAGCTTTGAAATCTTTAAACCCGTTAAAATATACTGAAATTATCAAAAAAACCTTCGAATTTGGTTTTAATCCACTAAAATGTCTGGAAAACTCTCAAATTTTACAAGCTCCTTGAAATCTTTAGAAAATTTTTATAATCTCATGGAACCTTTCAATTTCTTTTGAAATCCCATAAACCCCTCCAATTATTGTAAACGAGAAGTCCCTTGAGTTTTACAGATACCTGAAAAATTCATTGGAATCATCTGAATCCTTCCAATCTACTTAAATCTGTTGAAATTTAATTATCCCCGGAAAATTACCTCAGAATCTTTTGAAATACCTTGAACTCTTGAAAAACCTTTGAAGTTGAAAAAATCCCCGAATCTCGTAAAATATCTGGAAATCTACTAAAATTCTTTATCTTGAAATGTCTCATATCTTTTAAAATTACTGAACTGATTTTTTAAATATTTGGAACCTTCAGAGACAGCGTAAATCTCAAAATCCATGTAAATCGCTCATTTGTCACTCTAAATTTATTTCCATTTCATTTAGTTTCTAAATTTTTTAGAAATTATTTGAATTTCCTTAAAATCCTCCAAAATCTTAAAAATTCTTATATGACTTTGATACCTTTCTAAAATCCCCAGTAATTTTCTAAATCTATCGAAATTTCAATAAGTTTCTTGACATTTTGTAGGATACTCTGAAATCGTTTAATTCTTTGCAACCCATTGAAATTTTCAAAATCCTTTGAAATCTTTTAAAATAACCCTAAAAGTTTTGAATTCCTTCGAAATCTTCTAAATCTGTTTAGATTCACTGAAATATATTAAAAACGCTTGAATTCTGGTGAAATCTTTTAAAATCGCTGAAAAATGTGTCATTCCTGAAACCCCTTGAAATCCATAGAAATCTTAAAAAATCTATTGGAACTTATCAATTTCTCTTGAAATCCTATAAATTTCTTCGATATTGTAAAATTCTTTGATATCCCTTGAAATTTTTCAAATACCTACCTAAAAGATACCTTGAAATCATCTGAATCCTTTAAATCTTCTTGGATCTCTTGAAGTTTCCTGATTCCTATGAAATACCTTAGAATCTGCCAAAAGAACTCAAACTCTTAAAAATCTTCGAAATTTGAAAAATACCCAAACCTGGTAAAAATCATTGGAAGTCTTCCAGAATTCAACATCTCAAGATCTTCGTATCTTTTAAAATAACGTTTTAAATTTTCAAATCTTTGAAATCCTTTGAGACACCGTAAATCTCATGAACTCCATAGGAATCCCTTCAAGTTCCTTGAAATTTCATTCCATTTAATTTACTTTCTGGATTCTTGCAAAAATCTTCAAATTTCCTTTGAATCCCCAGGAATTTTCGAAATCGATTGAAATTTCTTGAGATTTTGTAAATGCCCTCAAGTCTTTGAAATCCTTTGCGATCCATTGATATTTCCAAAATCTTGAAAGTCCTTGAAAAGACTATAAAATCCCTTACTATACTTCGAAATCCTGTCAGTTATTCCGAAATTTATAATATCCATCAAAATTTCATCAAAAATTCTTGAGACTTTGAAATCAGAATAAATCTCTTGAAATACCTTGGAATTAGTTTAAATTCTTCAAAATCTCTCAGAATCCCTTAAATTTTTTACAAATCGAATAAATAGAAACATTTATAAAAAGGTTTCAAGATGGGAGGGGGGGGGGGGGGGGGAAAAATGTGACGCCTAGGGGCTTTTTTCCCAAATCGACTCTAGATTTTCTTCCTATTTCTCTGACTGAAGTTTTGTGTTACATGAGTATTGCCAAGTTTGTTCTAATATTTATTTAGGATGCATGAGTTTGCTTTATAAAAATATTATTCAGAAATAAGCCACTAACACTTTGCATGATTTACTCCAAGTCACCAAGATGTTTCTGTTCATCTCGTTTGCAAGTTTGGAGGTTTTCTTTGTTTCGTAAGGTAGGTTTTGCATGGTTATTAAAATATTTATGGTGACCGCTTGACCGGGAATTTTTCAATTATGAAATCATCCAGTTTCCAGTACGCGATTCTAAAATTTGTCAATTAAAAAAAACATTTTAGATTTTTATTTTCAAGAGTACATTTTCAATTCAGAGAATTTTAAAATCCAGTTTTTAAGACAAAAACAATTGCAAAATGAAAGCGTTTAAAATTGAAAATATTTAATTGGAATATTTTGATTTTCTAAGACGATTCTGGATATGTCTATTGAAAATTGAACAATTTACAAACTATAACCTTAAAAATGGAACTGTTTTAATTCAAGAGCCTTAGTATATGTAGTAGTTAAACAAATCTAAACGTCCCTTTGCAATTCTTAGATGGATTTTTGATTGAACGCTATTATTTCATTTTAAATCCACAATTCTCCTTTTTAACTATAATGTGTCCACTAAGGTTTTACGTAACTTCCGTTCCTTTACATCATAAATTTTCTTTTCTATCTATCATTCTACTCATTTTCTAACATATACATATAAAATATAAAATTTTTGAACTGTTCAAATTTTAGGATTTGAGCGATTGAAATGATTCAATCTCACCTTTTAATTGAAAAATTTAATTTCAAATGAATCGTTCAATTTTTGAAGTTTCTAACTTAAAATTGCTCAAAATCATATAATTTGGAACATTTACTATTTTTAATTAATTCCAAATTAATACAGGCATAATATAACGCTGTGATGCAATTGCGAATCCTCTTCATTTGTAAGTTAAAGCATTGAATTTTGGATATATAAATAACGATAAACATTGAGAAATGGAAATTATGTCATGGGTTTTTTCCAACCGAAAATCTTTGCACTGTATAATTTATCATAGTTTAATATTATATACATTGCAGTTTAAGGCATTTAATTGCATAATTTTCAATTGAAAAATGTTCAAAGCTTCCATTCCATTTAAGTCTATAAAAAGAAAATTTTTCAATTTTAAAAGTTCAAAGTTCAAAAAAGTTTCGCTTCATATCAAAATATTTCTAGCTCCATCAGTTTGAATTTCTTCATTTTAATGGCTGTGAAAATCTTTGATTCTTTTTCTCGGTTAAAACGGCTACTCTGATATTGTTTAAGATTGGTTTAGTTTCTGACCTATTTATTTCCTTAAAATTAATCATTAATTTCTTTGTAACAGAATAATATAGCCGCAGAACAGAACAACAAACGGGAGGAGGATATTCCCAACAACGAGGCTGAGCTGAGATTAGCTTTTGCAACTCAAACCGACGAATTGAGACTCGTCCGTCGGCAACTTGCCAACAGTCAATTACGCGTTAAGGAACTCGAAGAGCAAATCCGAAAATTGCAAATTCACTGAACTCCTCTTCATTTACGAAGCATTTTGAAACTCGCATTCGTAGTCAACTTTCTGTGACATGATATCGGAGTTTGCTCTCTAAGTCATGCTTGTTTTCAAGCAGGTGCTTCTAGGAACTAAAAAAATAAACACATCCTGAACTTAACTGAATTCAATCAACGAATTTGAAATCAAAAGTTCTTACAGAAATTTCTGGGAACTAAACGCAGCATAAATAATTAAAGACCCGAAGGAATTAATCCCAAACTTGTGATTCGATCGCTCGAGGAATCGGGAATAAAGAATAAGCTATGAGTATTTATGAATAAGATATGTAGATGTAGAAATAAGAATTCGGTTTTTTTCAAACATACTTTCAATATTTTCTTTTTTTTATGTACGATTCTGTGATTCATTGCTTGCGTTTTTGTTCATTTCGCACGATATCACGCCAGGAAATGTTGACTGAGATTAAGTCGATTAATTTATTTACCATCGACTTTTTTTTGTGCATTGCAATGTCGCAATGTATGTAGTTTATGTACGTAGTTGTTCGATCGTTATGTTTAGTTCACATACTCAATTATTCACTTTATATTTTATTGATGCTTTGTTACGTTACCTCTAGAAACAAGCAAAACTTTTGTATATTTTAGTTCAATGGAATAGTGTTCAATTATCTATTTCAGAAATTATTTTTGACGAATCCACTTTATGAATCAGTTACCAATCGATATTGTGCAATGAATGTGTAGTGAAGTGGAGCAGAAAAATATTTAATCTTTTTTTCTTGAATTCAGAGAGCCGAAAAGTGTTTGTTTGGTGTCCAGGCAATAGAGCATAACAAATAAGAGCAATTTTTTTTTTTTTTTTTGCTTTTCGATGAAATACATTTTTTAGCAGATGAAAAGGATTCTTTAAACTGTTATTTACAACTAGAATTCTCCCACAAAAACTATGGCAAGGCAAAACCATGTTTTTATTTTATTAAATTATACTTTTCTTATTGCTAATAATTTTTATAGATGCAAGGGGTTCTTGAAGTAAAAACTTACAGCTCCCTAAATTTAGACAAATTATGTAAAATAAGGAATTCTGACTATTCAATACTGCTCTCCGTTGATGTTCAAGCACAAATAGATTATTTTGTGACAAAAAAATAAAATGTCTAACCAAGAAAAATGAATTCTCAACTGTGTAGTTGAATTTTTAGGAATAACACAAAAAATGGTTACCACAAGATGAATTTACAACCTAATAGTTTTATTTTCAAATCATGAAGATAAAATAGTTGAATTTTCAACAACAAAAAAATGTTGAATCAAGAAAGATAAATTTTTAACCCAAAAGATGACTTTTACCATAAAAGACAAATTTTGAATAAAAAAGTTTATTTCTAACCAAGAAAGATGAATCTTCAACCGAATAGTTGAATTTCAAGAATTTTTAACCAAAAAGTTACTTTTACTACCAAATAGTTTAACTTTTTACCGTAGAGAGGAGAATTTCCATCCTAGGATGGTGAGTTTTCTACCATATAAGATAAATTTTAAAGCAAAAAATACCAATTTTCTCACAAAAAATTTGTTTTTCAAGTTAAAAACAAATTTTCCAGGAAAAAATTGACTGTTCTCCTTAAAAACTCTACTTTTTTTTTGAAAATTCCGTCTTTTTATTGGCTGAAAATTGATCTCTTGTGGTAGGAAAGTCATTCTTTTGTTAGATGAAAATCCATGTTTTCTGGTTGAAAATGTTTTAAAAGATTCATCTTCCTTACTTTTGAAAATTCAACAAATTTTTTGAAAATTCAACTTTAATTGGTTGAAATGAATCTTTTTGCTTAAAAGTTCAACATATGAATGTAAATTCAACTGCTTTGCTGAAAGTCTTTTTCAAAAACTCTTCTTTTAGGGTTCAAAAGTCAAGTATTTCCTGAAACAGCCTAAAAAATATCTCTTTTGTCGGAAATTCGTTTCTTTGGTTTGAAACTTCATCCGTTTTGGTGAAAAAGACATTTGTTATTTTTGGTTAATAATTCGTGTTTCTTGGTTGAAATGCAATTCAGGGTAGAAATTTAACTGTGTGGGTGAATTTTTAACTAATTGTTGAAATTTCGTCCCTTTCGCTTGAAAGTTCAACTATTTGGTTGTCAATTCAACTATTTTCGTGAAAGTCATATTTTTTTGTAGAAAATTCAACTTCTTGGTATCTTTTCTAATGAAAAAGACAGTGCTTTGGATGCAAATTCAACAATGGTAATAAAAATTTAACTACTCTGTTGAAAATTCGTGTCTTTTGTTTGAAAGTTTAGATATTTGGTTGTCCGAGCAACTCTTTTGTTAAATTTTTGTTTGTTTGGGAAATTCAACTTTATACCTGATAATGATATTTTTGGTTGGGAAATTTTTTTTGCTTTCGTTTAGAAGTTGATATCCATTTTTTTAGTAAAAAAAACTCATCTTACTTGGTTGAAAATCACTATTTATACTATTCGTTGAAAATTTATCTTTTCGGGGTGAAGTCAACGAAAATCAGTCTTGAATATTCATAACTCATGAATTCATATCATTTATCTGAATATAATGACAATTCACGATGTATATAAAAAAAGAAGAATGAAAAAAATATTGCTGCATTGTCTCTGGAAGATAATTATAGTAGTAAATAATAATTTTAAGCAACTATTTCTTCTATTAAAAATGTATGTTGCTCCGAAATAAAAAAATTCGAATTTTTACGTTATTTTGAGTACCAAACTAGAACCTTTGGACCTCCTCCTAATTGGAAAATGAATTAAATATTTTTTGGCTCCGCCTGATATGTAGTGCAAAGCCGCGAGAAGCGCTTTTAATTATTAGTGTTAATGCCCATATCGCACAGTGATAATAGTGGTATAATAATGAATTTTGAGGACCAATGGAGGATATTTGTTGATCATTGAGGATTCTATATGTACTTCCGCCTGGTAACGATCAAATTGCAAATTTTCGCAGTATTTACATACAACGATATTTTTCGAGAGAGACGATCGCGGTAGCTCTGAGAAATAAATACCTGAAAGTTTATAAGAAACTATACAGTTTACAAATTTATAAGCAATTTAGAATGGCACAGTAGAAAATCTTAGCGTGCCTTCTGAAAAATCGAAAACTGCCCTCTCTGAGTATATCTTCTCTCAGAATATACGAAATTATGTGTTCGAAAATCCACAAATAAATTAAGTAGTCTAGCGTCGGGAGAAGAAAGGACGGTCACATTGTCAAATTTTCAAATTTAAATGTCGAAATCGATCAATTTCGCCTGCACCTTCAATTTGTATCCTTTTGTTCTGATATAATTTTTTTTCAGTATCTGCGTGGCCATCCTAAACTTCTCTCGGAAAATCTACAATAAAAGTAGCTTGTGGTTTAGGGAGATGAAAATATATCGAATTAATCTACAGAAGATTTTTCACCTTCTCTTCAACTTTGAGAGTATTTTTTTAAGCGAACGCAACATTCTAAATGAAGTTAAAAATGGACATGCGTATATATTCGGTGTAGTGGAAGTTCTGTATATTAGAAGTTAGGATTCTGTATTAGAAACTTGCGAAATTGTAAGAGAGCACGCTCTTATCGCTGAGCATTTATTGTAAAATTTAAATTCAAAGTTTTTCCCTGGCTCGTGAATGAAATTTCACGGAAGACTTGTAGCTTTTTTGTCAAACAGGTCTCTATTTTCGATATTTTCAAATGTCTGACCGATTTTTTGTTGTCAGGTTAACATTTTTTTTGATAGCCTCTCAACGAAATTGAGAATTTGGTGTGCAAAATTTAAAGAGCTTTCTGCCTTTTGTACCCAAAGAGAAGTAAGCACAAAAAAAAGTATTTTTCGAATCACCGATTTATGTGTCAGTGATTGATACATTTATCTAAAATTATATATACATACATTCATATATGTAGTAAGCTCGATATTTGTATGTGGTGATGATGTTTGCGAAACATTTTTAAAGTATCACTTATTTAAATAAAACGCTATTCGTAAACAATAAGGTTTTCTTCTTATTGAAAATTATACATTAAAGAATATTATCGTAGAACAAAATTACAGTAAATGTACAGATTTTTTGGTTCAACAAGACCTTCTATAATTTATTGTCGATTTTACATACAAAGGTACAAAAATAATTGAAATTGTACACAGTAATAAGAATTCAGGTGGAAAATAGAAACAAATTTATAGTTTCCAAATTGTGGATGAATGTATTAAATAATATCTTGAAAGATTTAATTATTTGCGGCTCCTTCTCTTAAATCTAACACAAAAAATTGAGATTCAAACTCCCTTTCAGATCTTGCACTTTTGTCATTAACTATGAATTTTAAAATAATTTTCATTATTAAATTAATTCCAATAATGAAAGAAAGTCTTTTAGTATTGGAAAAATAAAATATAGGAAATTGATATTCCTGCTAAAATTATTTTTTTTCTGAAAAATATAAAGGAATTCACTTTTATGTTTTTCCTACATTCGTAAGTACGCACTCGAATTGAAATTGCAATTATCATTATGACTATTTTATGTAGTTGATTAAAATTACAGAAACACTCTAATCTCATTATTTTCACACAGTATGTCCTACATTTTATAGAATGTAGAGCACTATATAAATATCTTCGCGTATTTTTAATTTTTGAAACTGTAGTTTCCAGCTTAGGTTACATTGGGGATCTTCAAACTGAATATTTCAAATTTGAATCGTTGGCGCGCTTTCCGCCAACTACGCTAGTCAATAAACGAGTTTACCTATATCGTAAAATTTATAATTTATCTTTGAAATAATGAAACAGAAACAAGGAAAATGCTACTAAAAAACAGAAATATTGTGTTTGGTAAAGATTTGGACGCTGGGTTGCAACCGTCTCCTGAACAAGTGTAAATACAGGTTCGGTAAGTTAATTTGTCACCAGGTTGCTGCACGTAGTCACAGTAGGTTCCTAGATGTTTTGACGAGCATTCGCGTTTTGTGCCGATTCCACCTGCAAATTTTGTAATTTTTAATGTAAAAATTATATATGATCGCATTATTTTATGCCGTGCATTTACCTCATGCCAAATACTTTATCAATCAGGAAATTTCATGCAAAAAAATGTAGAGTTCGAGAAGTTAGGAACGAAAGTACGAAAGTGTCAATTTCTGTTAAAAGTTGGGTTATGTTATTGTGACCAGAACTGTTTTTTTTCTAATTTGCAAGGAAGTAGAATATAAATTCGGATTTCAAAGGATTTGTTACCGTGAATCAAATAAATTCACATATTAAATTATAGTAAAAGTGAATTGAAAAAAAATAAGCGCATTCTAGAAATCGGAACGTGTCTTTTCTAATCTTTGAAAGCAATTTTCAAAGTGGATTCTTGTCCACCATATCATTCGTTAGAAAATGGATTTTGAGTTTTATAATTTGTTTATTTATTGTTTTCTTATCAAATGAGTCTTAAGTTACACTTGGAAAAAAATAATATTATATAAACCTCAAAGACTTTACAAAGATCCAACAGTGTTCTTGAAAAATCTCAAGTATCTTTTCTGCTATTCTACGACAACATTTTTGTTAAAATCGAGAAAAATTGGAAGAAATTATTTTTTAGGATCCAGAATTATTGTTTATCAGTTGCAGTGTAACAATACATAAAAATTATTTTATTTTTTGGCGAAAAATTTCGACACGTCCCGTTTATTTCTTTATTGATAATCATAAAGATGGGCATAAGTTCTGAATGCTTCAAGTTGTTATTTAGCAAAAATGGGAAAGGCGTTTTTGAGAAATCGGGACGTGCTGTCTTATATGTTTGGAGCTTTGTTAAAAGTGGAGCTTGTGCACTAGAGTTTGTCAATTAACAATTAACAAAATCATCTTGTATTTTGTGATTGGTTTATTTCATCTATTCTCTTCAAATCGCTTCCAACTTGGTTAAAAGAAATCATGATTATCAAGATTAACTTTTAAAAACTCCAAAGACCCTCAGGTGTTTTAAAAAAATCGCGGAAGTGAAATTATTTTGCGGGGTAAATAAATATTTAGCAATTCAACGAATATTTTTCACACTGGTCTGTTGCAAATTCAAAGTAATTAAAAATGATTCTATTTGTTTAATTATGTAATATTTTTATCTGTTAAAAGACATTTTATTGATGATAATACCTGAATATCTGAAGTAGAAATTTGGATAGAATGAAATATCTCACAATATTCTTTCAAATTATGATTGTTCGATCATGCTTTGGACTATTTTGTGCCTGCACTTCGAGCTGCGACTGCGTTGGTAACATTCCTAAATGAGATCACTAATTCTGGAGAAATCTTTACTTTTTTTTATTTTCTGGTCAGTTTGTTTCTATTAAACCTTTGAGAAAATCAACGAGGCTCTTTTGCAAGAGTTTCATTTTCCCCGAGCGAGGCTCTTCCTAGAGTTTTCTTCTAACCGAGTGAGGCTCTTTCAAAAGTTTTCTTTTTACCACGTGAGGCTCTTTTCAAGAGTTTCCTTTTAACCTAGTGAGGCTCATCTCAGAGTTTTCTTTTTTTCTTTTAACCGAGTGAGGCTCTTTCCAGAGTTTTCTTTAACCAAGTGAGGCTCTACTGAGTGTTTTCGTAAAAATGAGCGAGGCTCTATTCAGAGTTTTCTTTTGAAACCGAGTAATGCTCTATTAGGAGTTTTCTTAAAAACTGATTGAGGCTCTTTTAATGAGTTCTCTTATGCTTTGGGTGAGGCATAAGTGTTTCTGTTGAATTCGTGACAAGTGGAGACTCATTCTAGTTCACAAATTCGTGAGTTTTCTAGTTTGTTAGGAGTCTAATCCTTAAATTCTTTAATGTTTTAATTGCTACATTTATTAATCCATTGAGAAATTGAAGGAAGTGTGAACCATCTAATGGATTGTGAATACCATGTTTTTCTATTGAATTCAAATAAACCTAATTTGAGTGAAATGTATATATTTTTATTCCGACCACCAGTGCTACTTAACACTATTATATAAAAATCTTGGACACATTCCATCATTTATTTACTTCTTTTTTTTAAATGAATTTGAAGTTACATCCAAAAAATCCAAATTATTAAAATCTTAAAGACTTTTCATGATCCTGAGGTGTTTCCGAAGAATCGAAAATGGTATTCTCGCTTTCCTACATAAAATTTGTGTTAAAATTGGAAAAATTTAGAACAGCTTTCCAACAAGGATCAATTTTCGACACGTCCCGATTTTTTTCATTGACAATCATATAGACCTCCATAAGTTCCAAATGATTTTATGCAGTACTGGGCCTCGAAGACATGATCGCAACTTTTTGGTTGCAGTGATTCCACCACCAAATCTCCATCTCCGCATTCCCACTGGGTTGCAGATGCACATTGATAGCATTTGATTGCCAGCCCTCCACAGAGTTGAAAAAAAATGTTAGTTAGAAAAGCCACATGCGATTATTATAGCCAAATACTTACTACTTAAAGGTATTTTTCCCGTACAATTTTTTAATACTTTGATTGGGTTACATTTCAATTAATACACTAAATGCAGGATAGCAATAATCATCATTAAATTTTGCGAATGTATTAACCATCACGAAATATAGTTTCTATTGAACATAGGTTCTGTACCAGAGGAAAAGTTATTATTGAAACGATTAGTAAAAGCATTCTCCACATTCACTTCTTATAAACAAGTGCAATGAATGAGCCCATCTCCACCTGGAAATAAACTATTATGTTAATTTTCTTCCATCCACTGAAAGCCATTGCCCATTGAATAGTTAAGGAAGATCTGAAAGATTAAACACCGCCTTCACTAGAAAATCTATTTATATTTCCCTCGTATTCACCAGATTCTTTATTATAAAAATATGAATGTTTGGAAACCGGGTTAGTCGAGTTAGTGAATTAGTTCGATATTACCACAATTTTTTCATTCATTATCAAACATTTTTAATTTACCCTCGAAACGTCCAACGCGTTTCACACAAAACTGAGCATCGAAAACATCATCACACGATTGTGGGGTCAAGTCGACGTCATCTCTCAAAAACTCGTTGCATTGAAATGGATTTGAACTATTTGTGCTTTCGCACCTATAACAATTGATGCTCTGTGCTAAAAAAAAACAAGGAAAAAGATTTTAAGTAAATTGATTATTTTATAATTATTGATAAAAATGAAAAATATTTTTCATCTTTGAAGAGCTCCTAACAAGAGGGGACAATTAAAATTCAAATGAATGTTAAAGATGGTAAATGTTTTTTGAAATATGAATTATTCTTCATTTTTAAAAATCCCTTTTCAGGAATATTTATAGCTTCTAACAAGGGACAGTTAATAGTCAAATATGAAGTGAAGGTGGAAAATATTTTTTGGAATATGAACTACAAATTTCGAAGTTTCCTATTTCTTACTTTTTTTATACTTTTCTAGGCAATGCTATTTTTTTGCCTAATTATTTAATATAAAGCTTCTTTGTTTAGTAAATTGATATAAAAGATCGAACGTTGTAATAATTTTCTTTTTTTAAATAAGAGAAAATAAGAAAGAAAAATAAATCGATCAAAATAGAACAGTTGATGGGTTCCTTTGAAAATCCAAAAATGAGAAGGAAATCGAAAAATCCGGAAAATCGTTTCTCCCTCAGAAAATTGTATGAGCTTTTTATTTAGCTGTTGAAAACTTCATTTTCAACAGCCGAATTCCGTCTTCTTGGTTTGGAAATTCATCAAAACTCTTTTTTAAATGAGAATCCTATAATTTTGTTAGAAATTTGACAATCATCTTAGAAAATCATTCTTTCTGGTTCAAAAACCGTTTTTTTTGGTTGAAAATTGAACTCTTTGGTTGGAAATTAACTTTCTTGTTGAAATTAAACTGCTGTACTGAAAATTCAACTGATTGGTTGAAAATTAATCTGTTCTGGTTGAGGATTCAGATGCTTCTTTTCAAGTTTATTTTAATTTTTGGAAAATTGAACTATTCGCTTGCACTTCCACGTATTTTGTTCAAATATGTATTTTCTAGTAGTAAACTTATTTTCGTGGTTGAAAGTTCATCTTCTTGGTCGAAAATTTAACTGCTTGGATGAAAGCTGAACTCAATGGTTAAAAATTAATTGTTTAGTATGAAGATTCATCAATTTTTTGAAAATTCATTTCCTACTGAACATCCATCTTTTTTAGCTGAACACAATTTTGCTAAAAATTCATGTATTTCGTTAAAAATTGGTTTTTTCTGGTAGAATAATGTTATGTTCTCATGATTTCAAACGAAAATTTAGTAAATATTTCAAATTTCATCCCATTTAAATTTCTTCCTGAAAAAGAGTCGATTAAAAAAATGAGTCGCCGTTTTTTCATCAAGATTATAACAGTTGAAACCCAATTTTTTGGGGCAAAGATTCATCATTTAATTCGAATTTTGTCTTTTTATTGGTTTGGAAATTCATCTCTGTTGGTGAAAACTTTTATTCCTATGTTGAAAATACATATAATCTCTAGATTTTTTGAATTATATTTTTTAAAATAGAAACTAAAATAAAATTAATTTCAAAAGTAATAAATTAAAAATGAGATTAAATATGATACATGAATTATAATTATTTTGGTGAAAAACTAACAATTTTGTTAGAAAGTCACACTTTTTTATTAAAAATTCTTCTTTATGGTTGACTATTGAACTATTTTGATACAAAATTGGACTATTTGATGGCAATGAAATTTTCTTTGAAAAATCGTATTTCGGGTTCAGAATTTCAAGTGCTGTGTAGAAAGATCGTCTTTTTTTTTTAACCGCAACAATTTGATTTGTAATTGTTTCTCTTCCTTGACTGAAAAATCATTTTAGGTTGAAATTTCAAATCTATTGTTAAATTTAGTTTTTCTGGTTTACACCCTCTTCCCTTTTAGTAGAAATTCCTTTGTACCATCTTTTTGGTTGAAAATTGGCATTTTTAGTTGGAAATTAATATGCTTTGTTTGAGGTTTCTGATGTTTTGGTAAAAATTTTCTTTTCTAGTAAGAAACTAATCTTCTTTTTGAAAATTCAGTTTAATGGTTGAAAATTCAACTACCGGGTTGAAAGTTGACATTTTCAAGTTTAGAGCTCCATAGAGCTTCTTGAAGCCTAAAAAATGTCCTATTTTTTATTCGACTTTCAATATTATTAATTGCAATATGTATTAATCCCAACTAACCTGTAATTCGCGTTTTCAACAGGATTTGGAATTTACTGGAGGCATGTGAAGCGCAATCCACCGTGAGTGAACAGATAAACGATAACTCAATACAATCAAGAGTCTATTCAAGAATTGCTCATCCCTTTGATAATCGCTGCCAAACTCGCAGTTCAATTAACTCAAATTGTTCAAGCATATGCTCAAATTGAATTCCTCAGAATGTGCAACGGGATTATAGAGCAAAAAAATCAACGATTCATTGTTTCAAACTCTAATACGCCCATAAAGTTTTTTATTGAAAAAAAAACATCATTTATTATTAAATCCAGTTTTTATATATCAGGACTATATGAATTATCAGGATTTTATGAAAAAAGTGGATGCATATGTTTGTGTTATTTGAAGAAAAAAGTTTGAACCGCGTTCTCAAAACCGTAAACTTTTGATCCATGTTCGCAAAACAAAAACAGTACTCCTAATCGTGAAAAACTATCCTTTTTAATGGTTAAAATATCATTTTATATTTTCACTTTCCTGCATGGTGTCAAGGCATATAAGCTCTAAAAGATCCAAAGAATATAATGTGAAATTTGGAAAGAGCACAATATGATATTTGAACTTCTGTGAAATTTAGTTTATATGGATTGCACTTAGATATTATATAATATTCTAATTTTTTAATTTTCCGATTTTTTTAATAACAGATTGATAATTATCTCAAGATCCCAAGTTTCTGAGAGAGAAAAAGTAAGCAGTCAAAATCTATTACTTATTATTATGATATTTTCCAGGGGTTTAGAAATGATATTAACGTATGTTAACATCAAAATTTGTTTTTTAAGATGGACGTGAATGCGAAATTTTGAAGATAAAGATATGGATGACCAAATTCCTTCAGGGTCGGAAGTGAATTACAGATTGGAGGAACTGTTTGCTGAAATTCAATATATGAGGCCCTTTTGAAAAATCGAATTTTTTTTGCCTTATCTTATTGTTAAACATTTCAAGAATACATTCCCAAAATTTTAAGTCGATAAGGCTGTTATCGAAATGTTTCGCCGCTCAGAGGAAAATTACGGAGCAAAGATCAGCAACTATATCGGAGATATAGTTATTTAACCCATTCCTGGCCAAAACTATTTTTCGTCGATAAAATTTAGTGACTTTTTGTATGGTGCTTTTTGTTTGCCTAATCAACACAACTATTTCAAGAAATTCCCCAAAAATTTTTTTTAGTGGTTCTTAACGCGGTTTCCAATTACAACCCGTGTCCATTATGGGGGTAAAAAACACATTTATCGATTTTAAAATATCTATGGCCGTATGGCCATTAATTATTATTGTTATTATACCATTAAACCAAATCCCTTTCGGGGTAGGCTTAATTCGTTTACATTTTATCATTGTAAACGAATTATTTTAGGTTATTTTCACACTGAGTGGGGAACCAACCCGCAGCAGTTATTCGATCAAAATTTCTTAATATTTGCTCAAATAGGAGCTAGTCGAATTCTGTGACTATCAGTTTTTACACAAAAAATATTGGACTATTGGACTTTATAAAAATTTGGAAAATGAATGCGTAATACGAAAGTATAAATTTTCAAGGAAATTTGTATGTAAAGCCGTGAAAAATTCGAATTTCTAATAAGAAAACATATCATCAACTAAATAAAATTCAAGGCGATTTAGGAGTGTACATATTATTATTATTATTATTATTATTATACCATTAAACCAAATCCCTTTTGGGGTAGGCTCAATTCGTTTGAGGGTTTTTTTTATTTTTTGAAAACTTTCTGCTAAATCAATTGAGCGTCTGGATGCAAAAAGAGTACATAGCTGAATTTCTGAAATTAAGTAGTCATGAAAGAGTCAAATCGATCTCTGAAGTTAAGCAGCGTTGGCGCGATTAGTACTTGGATGGGTGACTGTCCAGGAATATCGCGTGCTGTTGGCATGTTGGCAGGAGACTGTGTCCTCCTGTTTATTCAACTCAGCCAAATATGACTCTTTACGAGTTACGCTTACCCCGTAAAGGATTATGGCTTAATGGTACAAAAAAAAAGTATTGTCCAATGCACGTAAATTCAAAATTTACGTGCCCCTTTTTGCATCCAGGCCCTCGATTGCTAAACATTCTTTATTTTAATGAAAATAGTACCAAAAGTCAATTTGCGTGCGCTGATTCCCTTTTCAAAATATAGTACAAAGTGCAACAGGAAACAGAAATTAAGGTAGTTTAAAAAAAACTCAATCTTTCAAATTTTCAGCCGAAAAGACCCAAGCAAGTTCAATTTTTAAAATCGCACTTATCCATCCTCTGGCACTCAAATTTGGAATACTTTCCCTTCAAGTAGATGGGTTTCAGCGGTACACAATGTTCGCTGGAAGCTAGTGATTATACCATGAAAGTTGAAGGAATTGGTTTTTTCCAAATTACCATTATCCGGAACCTTTTAGATATAAAAGGTTCTTTTTTTAGTTTTTGTCCGGCTTTCATCCATGTTTTTTTTACACAGTTGCTCCTAGAATCAAATGAAAATTAGTTCGTTTACGCAAATGCAACTTTTGGAACTTGGAGAAAAAAATATTTAAAAAACCGGTTTGGCCATTGATCCAGCAGAAAGATTCTAGACAGTTAATAAAGAAATATTTCTCATTATAAACAGTAAAAAATTATATCAAAACTAAGAATAAGCTTCTTAAAATTTGCAACTTGGTCTTATTTCCAAATGAATTTCAAATCGTTATTTAGATTGAAATTTCTCTTCTTTAAATTCGCAGAAAAAAATCTCATGAATTGGGCACAACTAATTAGTTTAGGGCAGTGACTGGGGTTCCCAGCTGGACCCCAACTTGTAATTGTGTCGGAACTAATTGTCGATGCCCAGTCTGGCCCCAGTGGACTTTTTGACACTTATTATACTTACGGAAAATACGTTGATAAACAGTTTTAATCATTTTAAGGTCCTAGGAGCCACGCGTTTTTCACCAAATGAAACAAATTTAGGGGGTGCTTGATAAAAAAAAAACTGAACAATATTATGCAATTTTAATATAGAAGATTGATAATTGAATAATTTCCCATTAATGCTTCATAATAGGACAATTCCAAATTATTAACCTTTCAAACTAAATAATTTCTGATTGCGTTAACTCTTATTCAGAATCCCCAAATTTTAAAACTGCAAGTTAGAAATTTGTGAAATGAAAATGTTTAAAATCGATTCAATTTTTATTTAGTAATAGAAAAAGAATTGTTCTTGAGTTGCGAATTAATATAAATCTATATTTTCTCTCATCAGTTTCAAAAGTTTTGAAATAATTTGATGTGTTTCAAAGTTTTTAGAAAGCTTTGAGGTATTTCAAGAGATTTCCAAAAATAAATGATTAAAACTTGTAATTCCCTACTCTCTTTTCAACCACTTTCTTTGCTCAAATGTCGGATCACTTCATCCCTTTCGCAGAATTTAATTATGGAAAAATAGGCCATGGAGCAGAAGTCACCGGAAGTGCCTGGAAGACGATTCCTTCTGAGACTATAGTGGAGTAAATTGAATATTCGAGTCTGGGATAAAGTGCACTGGAAGGAGATGGGAATTCCTTTTATTTTTATTTTCCCATGTTGAAAAATGTTTTTTCGTTTCAAAAGCCATTTTTTTCAGTGTTTATTATATTAATTTTATTCTTAGTTCTCTACTTTATTGCAGAAACAGATCCTCAAATCGGTTTGAAAACCAATAATATAAATTATAGAAATGAGTTAGAGTTAATTGAAATGGAACCCAATGCTCTTCTTTCTTATAATAATTTTGACTAATTTCATTGGATTGGGAGAAATATATAGATGACTGACTCAATAATGCTCAACTCTGATTAGATTTGTAATTGGGGAACGTTTATTCATTTCCGCTTTGAATCACGAGGTATGAGAAATGGATTTCGTCCATGACTGAGAATTTTGGAATACGAAAAATAAAATCGAGGAAAACGAATTTTCTTTTAAATTATATAAAATAGGTACTATAATACCTACTACTACTACCTGCTACCTACTTTGTTACCATTTTTTTTCTTTTGACAAAAAAAAATATCTTGATTCTCCTCAACTCCTCAAATTTGTTCAAAAATTAATTTTTTGATCTCAAAATACTATCATTTTCGGTTTACAATTAATTATTTTGTTGACAATTATACAGTTTTTTGACGATTCCCTTTTTTGTGTTTGAACTTCGACCATTTTAATAGAAATAAAACTATTTGGTTGAAAGTTGAACTCTTTTGTTGAAAAGTAACTTTTTCGGTTGAAGATTATGGTCCTATTGTTTTCCAAATTCATCTCTTCGGGTAGAAATATGGTCTCTTTTAGTAGAAATTTCATCTGGTTGAAAAATTCGACTACTTGGTAGAAAGTGTAACTGCTTTGTTGAAAATTCATTTTTTTGCTCGAAAATTTCGCTTTTGAGTTGAAAATTCGTCTCGTTATTTTGTATTTCAAATGCCATTCATCTGATTCTGATTGATTCCTAGTTTATGAACATTATTATCGTGCAACGATGAAAAATTTTTAAAATCGGTAATTTTTGGTTGAAACTTAGTTAGGAGTATTTTTAGATAAAACAGGTACATGCTTTAACTGACGATTTTGATTTTTCCAGTGAAAATTTTCAATTCTGGAAAAGAAAACATAATTTACGAAACAAATAATAATTGAAAAACATGAACTCAATATATTAAGTTATGAAATAAAAACCATTATTTCTTTATTAGGGTGTCCATCCGACAGATGATTTGGAATTTCCGGTCATTTCCTGGTTTTCTCCTATTCAATTTGAAAGAGTTCTAAATTTGAAAATTTCAAACAGTTTATGAAGGGTTCAAAAGATTTTTTAAGAGTTCAAAATTTGTTTGAAGATTTCGAGAGATTTCTGAAAATTTCAAAGATTGCTGATTTTGAACAAGCAATTTTGGAAAATAATACTAATTTTGCGTTAGAATATCAGATAATTCTCAGTCATAAGAATGACAATTCTGATTTGGAAAAGGGACTTTTGTAGAGGAATCATAATTTCAAATTTGAAGAGGGATTTCTATTCAGAATCCATTCTTCTAAATAACGATTGTAAAAAATGGAAGAGGGAACTCAAACAAATTCTGATTTGGAATAAGGAATTTTCAAAATCTGACAAATTCTGATATGGAACAGGAATTTTTTTGGCATTTTTCCTTTTTTAAATCCGAATAAAAATTCTTTTCCAAAATTTCCTGTATTCCTTGCCAGAATTATTGTAGTTCTTCGGGAAAATTTTGTGATACTTGTTCTATTTATTCCTTGTTCCAAGTTAGAACTAGAATAATAAAATATAGTAAACTACTTTCAATATGCATAATTAGTACAAAGGAGATAAAAATCCTAGTCCTAGTCCCATTTCTCTACATTCAGACGTTCCTGAATTCAAAAATAAAGTGGAAAAGCTAAAATATAATTCTAAATCACTATGAAAACAAGATTGAAGATTCCCTTAAAGGAATTAAAGTAAATCGATTATTTCTTTACATAAAGAAAACATGAAGTACATCACGCAACTAGAGTTCGACGAACGCAAAGACACGATCGAAAGTGAATTTACCGACAGTTACTTTTACCTGTAAAAATGTAAACAAACACTCATTCTTTAATTCATAGTTTATTTCTTAAAAAATAGTTTAAAATAGAATAAATTTTAAAGTTAGGAATAGAAATTAGTAATAACACATTCTAAAGAAAAAGAAACTTTGTTGTTGATCTTTATGGTACCACACCATGACTCAGTAAAGACATCTCTCAAACTAAAGAATGACCTCATTTCATTAATTAAGATTCTAACTCTTAAAAATCAATTAATTATGCAATTTATAATCATCCTTTTAGAGTACTAAAGCGAAAAAGTCATTTTTTGTTTACTCTTGTGTGCTCGATACTTTTTGTAAACAAACTAATAAAAAAAATCTTTTAATTTCAGTATAAATCAGCGATAAATGAGCGGATTTATTTAAAAGCATTTATCCGGCGGGAATAGGACTTAATAGGCCCCGCCCTGGTGACGCTTCATCATGACTTTCTGACCGCAAGTCTGGAATGTATGTTTTTAGACACGGAGAACAAAATCTGAAGTTCATCAGAAAAACTCACCTGTTTGGAAAAAAAGTCCTAATACCGCCAAAAGCGCGAAGCTTTTGAAGTCAGATAAGGCGCCCATTTTGAAGGCTTCTTAGGGCGCTTGACTTTTTGATTTCCTAATGAATAGCGGAAAACCAGAACACTTTGGAACCCAACACACACCTGTTCACCTGTTCAGGTATTACGAGAAACGTGCGAGTCGCTGGCTTGTCATCGACTGAGACCACCGGACTCTCCAGGCGAAGTGACTCCATAATATTCTTGTAGGGGGGATATTATGAGGATAATTCAATTGGAATTCAATTTTTCTCAGATGATTATTATGGACAAATTTAGCTCATTTATCGGTTTTTAAACATTTTTTCAATTATTGATGAATGATGAATGCGAAGTGGAACAATTTTGGAATATTTCTTCTGGTTATTTTTTATTTTTGAAATTTAGGCCTTGTCCATAACTAAAGAGTTTTCGATTTCCTGATTGAAGAATTTGAAATAGAATATTTTGAAACGCTGAAAATAAAAATGTCTATATTCAGAATTGGTCAGTTGGCGATTTTTTAAAGATTGAATTTCAAATTATTCGTTTTATAATGCTGGGTTTCCGATTCAAATTTCTGAATTTCAAACGAATCAATTGCAAAATTGTTTGATTTATGGAGGTTCACAATATTCAAATGTCAATTGTAATTTCGAATATTTGATTTGATATACGACTGGTTATTCAATTGTAATCCAATTTTTCACAGCTGATTATTATGGACAAATTAAACTCATTTTTCGGGTTCTAAACATTTTTTCAAATAATGATGAATGATGAATGCGAAGTGGAACAATTTTGGAACAATTCTTTTGTTTATTTTTTATTTTTGAAATTTAGGCCTTGTCCATAACTAAAGAGCTTTTGATTTCCTAATTGAAGAATTTGAAATAGAATAATTTTGAAACGCTGAAAATAAAAATTTTGGAATTTAGAATTGGTCAGTTGGCGATTTTGTAATGATTGAATTTCAAATTATTCGTTCTATAATGTTGGATTTCTGATTCAAATTTCTGAATTTCAAACGAATCAATTGCAAAATTGTTTGATTTATGGAGGTTCACAATATTCACATGCCAATTGTAATTTTGAATATTTGATTTGTTATACGACTGGTTATTCAATTGTAATTCAATTTTCCACAACTTATTATTGTGGATAAATTAAGTTCATTTCTCGGGTTCTGAACATTTTTTCAATTAATGATGAATGATGAATGCGAAGTGGAACAATTTTGGAACAATTCTCCTGTTTATTTTTTATTTTTGAAATTTAAGCCTCGTCCATAACTGAAGAGTTTTTGATTTCCTAATTGAAGAATTTGAAAAAGAATAATTTTGAAACGCTGAAAATAAAAATTTCTATATTCAGAATTGGTCAGTTGGCGATTTTTTAATGATTGAATTTCAAATTATTCGTTTTATAATGTTGGGTTTCCGATTCAAATTTCTGAATTTCAAACGAATCAATTGGAAAATTGTTTGATTTATGGAGGTTCACAATATTCCTCGCAATATTCAAATGTCAATTGTAATTTCGAATATTTGATTTGTTATACGACTGGTTATTCAATTGTAATTCAATTTTTCACAGCTGATTATCATGGACAAATTAAGCTCATTTCTCGGGTTCTAAACATTTTTTCAATTAATGATGAATGATGAATGCGAAGTGGAACAATTTTGGAACAATTCTTCTGTTTATTTTTCATTTTTGAAATTTAGGCCTCGTCCATAACTAAAGAGTTTTTGATTTCCTAATTGAAGAATTTGAAAAAGAATAATTTTGAAACGCTTAAAATAAAAATGTCTATATTCAGAATTGGTCAGTTGGCGATTTTTTAATGATTGAATTCCACGTTATTCCTTTTTCAGCGTTGAATTCACGATTTAAATTCTTCAAACTAATCGATTGTAAAATTGTTTGATTTATGGAGGTTCAGTATTCAAATGTCCATTCCAACTTCGGATATTTGAGTTGATATTCAATTGAAGTTTAATTTTTCTCAACCTAATATTACGGACAATATTAGCTAATTTCTTGGTTTTTAAACATTTTTTCAATTAATAATGAATGTTGAAATAAAAGTTGAACAATTTTGAAGCGTTTAAGATTGTAATATCCAAATTCAAAATTGGTGTGTTCGCCATTTTCCCAGGATTAGATTTCAAATTATTCGTTTGCTCAATATTAAAATTTCGAAATTGAGAATTGGTCAGTTGATGATTTTTTAATGATTGAATTTCACATTTTTCGTTTTTTAATGGTGAGTTTCCGATTCAAATTTCTGAATTTCAAAGTGATCAATAGGAAAATTGTTTGATTTAAGGAGGTTCAATATACAAATGTAAATTATAATTTTGAATATTTGAGTTGTTATATGACTGGTTATTCAATTAGAATTCAATTCTCCTGATATGAATTATGACCAGGATGGTCCCTCAAATCTCATGGGCGAATTACTGCTCATTTACCGTTATTTGAACATTTTTCTTCGTAATTTTTAATATTTTAATGTAGGCCTCATTCAGAACTGAAAAGTTTTTTTTATTTCCAAATTAGGTGATTCAAAGTGGAACAATTTTAAAGCGTTTAAAATGAAATTCTAACATTAAAATTGGTCAGTTCACTATTGTTCAATATTTGAATTTCGATTTATTCGTTTTGTAATGGCAACTTCATAATTCGAATTGCTGAATTTTGAATCATTTAATTTGAAAATGTTTGAATACACAATATCCGATTTTCCATCCTTGGTATATTATGCAGCTTTTCATTTAATTAGAATTCAATTTTTCGAGCTGAACGATGACCAGAGTGGCCCCTCAAATCTCGGAGACTTTCTTATTATTTTCATTATTCAGATATTTTATTTGATATTTTTTATTTTTGAAATACGAACCTTATTCATAACTCTAGACTTTTTGTTTTCTAAATCAGAGAATTCAAATTGCAGTAATTTTAAATCGTTCGAAATTGAAATTTCGAAACTTAAATTTGGTTTTAGAATGGTGACTTTCTTATTCAAATTTCTCAATTTCAAACGAATTGATTTAAGAACTGTTCAATTTTGGGGAGGTTAAATATACAATTTTTCAATTTCGAATCTCGGAGATAATATGCGTGCTTTTTAAGCAAGAAAATGACGAGGGTGCTGGTCATTTCCTGGTTTTGGAAGAATTTTTCAAATGTAATTTAATTTTCTATTCAGAAGCCTCTCACGCAACTGAAAATTTTTCAATTTCCGAACTTAAGAATTGAAAGTGGACAAATTTTTAAGCGTTCAAAATTATAATTGCTCCATTCCGAACGAATCAATTGAAGAATTGTATAATTGATGAAGATTTAATATACAATTTTTCATTACATTTTTTCCAGATGAACTATGACTACGAAAGCTCATCAAATTTCAGCGACAAATTTCTCGTCATATCCTGATTTTGTACATTCTTTTGAAATTTTTATCTTTGAAATACATGCCTTGATAGCCATAAGTCCATAACTGAAGAGATTTAAATTTTCAGGTTGAAGAAAAATTGGATACAGAACATTCTTTGAACGTTCACGAAATTAACGCTTTGGAAGCGAAATTTAGAATTGCGGTCAATTGACGATTTTCGAGAGTTTCAAATTATTCGTTGTGGAATGCTGAATTTCCAATGCGAATTGCTGAATTTCAGAATAACCAATTGAAAGATTGTTTGAACTGTATGAAGGTTCAATATACGAATTTTAAAATTTCAATTTAATTTCGTTTAGATGAACTATGATTAGGGTGGCCCCTCAAATCTCGCAGACGAATTCCTGTTCATTTCTCGGTTTTGCTGAATTGCTGAATTCCACCTGAATTCATTTGAAAATTGTGTAATTCATGGAGGTAAAATATATCATTTTCAATATTGAATCTTTTACATATTCTGCAACTGGTCATTATGATTGGAATTTAATTTTTCAAACTGCATTAGGAGCAGGGTTCTTCTCAAATCTCATAAATTTCTAGTCATTGCCCAAATTTAATGCATTTTTTCTGGTAATTTTTAGTTTCGAAATACAGGCTAGGGTTGCAAAAAAAAATTTGAATTGTTCAAGTTCCGCCCCCCCCCCTCATTTTTTGGAAAATTATTTCCCTGAATATACAAGATTTGAAAAGAAAACTTTAGAAGCAGGACGCCAGCCTGAAATAATTTACACTAAAAAGAGCTTGAACATTCTAGTTTCCCTAAATTTTGACTACAAAAAATCCAATTTTTACATTCTCATACAGAGAAAATATAAAAGGAAATGAGAATTTTTCGTCAAATTACGCCTGATTGAAAAGAAAGTCAGAGAGAAAAAATGTTTCTTTTTAGGAGCCCTACAAGATAGTGAATACGACTTTTTGAATTTTCTCGAAAAATCGAAAATTCCATTTTTGATCAAACAAAAAATAAGGAAAAATAATCTGTGAACTTGATAACTATCGAAAGAATGATAATATTCAATCGTGCTTTGGCGCCCATTTTGAGGGACCAAAAATACAAGTGGCGTTCGTTAAACAGCTATTTTGGATTAAAAATAGAAGAGGAGGACCATTTTGAACATTTTTTTGGATTTTTTTCTTAGATTCAAAAATTGTAAGTACTGTTCCTTGTAGTAGGTAAAAAGTGAATGGAAAATAGAGAGATTCATTTTTTGGTCAAACTGTGCAAAGTGCGAAAAAATGTTAAGAACAAAAATTATTCATTAAAAAAAAAACCTATAAATTAAATATACCAATTTTTCATAAGACGTGTAGTTTTTGATTAATATCGTGAAAAATGTTACCAAAACTGAAAAATTCCATTTTTGAGCAAACCTATGCGAGGTATGAAAAAATTGAAACAACACAAATTATTTACCTCAAAGAATCTACAAATTTACTATCGACTATTTTTCGATGAGAAGAATAGTTTTAGTTTTAATCGCGATAACGCACTTACAAAAAAAAATTCCATCATCAAGCCAAACAATAAGAGACAGGAAGAAAAAATTAATAGAAAAATTGTTCATCGTTCTACTAGTTTTACATGAAATTTTTTTCAATAATGTGTATATATTTTTTTGTTTTAATCGTGATAACGCTTTTTAAACCATGTGAAATTCAATTTGCTAGCCAAACTATGCGAGATGTAA
>WSXT02052691.1:0-12913 GCA_011762715.2 Neuroterus valhalla
GGGGGGCGGGGGCTGTTACGGTGTGGGGGGGGGGGGTGGGGGGCGGGCTCGACACTGTGATGTCACAAATATTTTAACGAATAAAGCAATGCTTCAGTACGAAAATTAGTGACATTTTTTTTTTAATTTTTAATTGCTGAATAGCTGTTCAGGTTCGTAAAGAGATTGTCATAGTGGATAGTGTTGTGGTGAATAGTACACAGAAAAAAGGTCTTTATTCAAGCCCAAAAGCGAGCTCAATTCCAGGGGTAATATAAATTTACAACGAGAAAGGAGAACATATAGAGACAACGTTCACTGGAAACAAGTTGTAATATGAACTGGACTTTTTTCTGTGTATAGATTTTCCTGTAAACATATTGGTCAGTTTGTGTGTCTATGTATGCACCTTAACATACAGTGGCTTCATAGAGCTCTCCACCTGGGATGATTGTTGGAGAAATAGATCAGCCCTCCGTTTCGCAGCGATTTTGTTAGGCGATTATGCTGTCTAAATAAGCAGCACACAACTTCTGTATCAATTTAAAATCTATCCCTTCTCTTGCACTCTCCTTAACCCTTGCCATATAAATTCCTTGATTTCCGGAATAGCATGGCTAAAAGCAAACGATTCACGCTTTAATACATTGATGAGTACTCAAGGGAAGTTATTCCCGAGGTTGTTCTGTAGGTTATTGCAAAAGGAACTGCACAAGTTATTGATATAATAATAAAGAGAAGAACATGAACGTATAAAGGCCACAAAAGGTACTGGCTCACTACAGGTATGAGCTCATTTGGATAGATATTTACCAAATATGTATTTGGTAAATCTATTTGGTAATATTCAGGCTTTATAGCCTGAAATTTGCAGAAATCATAATCAGTCTGCGAGAAGGTGCCACTTTGTTGGAATAAAGTTAGATGTAACTCCAGGCAGATGCAGTCATATAAATTATTATTATTTTAGGACCAGATGGAACCCAGGCTCAGCCAAATATTGTCTCAAAAATTGAAAAAAAGTCGCCCCGAAAACAACCTTTTCTCTATGGAGGTACCATATTTTTTCTTTAGCATAACGTCATAAGGTAGAGTATAAATATGTTGAAGCATGATTTCCCATTGGAAACCCAAAATCGAAATTTGTTTACGAAACTACGAATACCTTGCAAACTACTATAGAAAAGTGGTAGAAGTGTGGGCTCTTCTCTTGCAGAACGTCACAAACACACGATTATTTGTTCAATGGTGTTAAAAGGATTTGCGACAAGAAACAGTTCATAAAACAACAATATACAAAAAAAATATCAAAGAATCATTAATCACAAAACCTTCCTATTTGCGATTGGATGATTAAAATAATTAGTGAAATAAGGTTAGACATAATAGAAATATTCCATTGTGACCTCTGCCGTAAATTATTTATAACGTATCATCTACCTATGTTATACCGCATTATATCAATTCGATTTTCTAGTCGAAAAAGTCCGAAGTGGAGCAGAACATTGTATTGGTTTGTATTTAGAAACAAGAGAAATCAATTATTTATTCGCGCTTTTGCGATTTACCTTTCCTTAGCAACCGAATTCCCAGCACGAGGAGTCGGAAAGACCACCCCTCTCTGCAAGTATTCCATTAAACTTTTAGCAAAAATTGCTCTTCACTTTGGTTGGTTACCTTCCTTTGCCGCCCGCGCCATGCTGGCATGAAGTGGAGGATAAGCCCAATTCTAGTTTCGTTTTGCTTCCTCCGTCAGTCCTTCTCTGTTCTCTTTCTTTTCCCATTACCTATTTAGCTTCTTCCTTCTGAGTTTTCCAGAGTGTTCAGAACTCGTTTCCTGATTCCCGGTGCCGATATACAATTCCCAAAGGAAGCACGATGGCCTCGTAAGCTTTTTGTGTTTTCTTGAATTCCAGTTCTCTATTTTTTCTTTCACTTTATTCGTTGTCAAAAAAGTATCTTTTCTTGTCATTGGATAAACTATGTATATCCATGCACACAGAAGATGCCTACGAAAAAGGGTTCCGTATCCTATTTGATTGAAAACAAAATTAGGCTGGTCTTGGAAGATAAGGAGAAACTCAAGAGATAGGGATAGTTTGGGTCCGATGGATAGACAAGATCCCGTGGGATAAGATAAGGAAGGTGAAGGAGGCATCGGGGGATAGGCAAGATCCCGTATAATAACTAGGATCTAACCTACTAAATGAATCTCATGGAATAAGGAAGGATAGAGGAGGTCTCTTGGAATGGAAAGCAAAAGGATTTGTGAAATCTTGTGGATTAGATTGAGCCCCATGAGATGAGTTAGGATAGACGAGGAGTCATTCGGGATAGCAGGGGTCCGGAGAATTAAGTAGGATCCCATGGATCTTGTGGAGCAATAAGGATCCATATTAATATTTGGGGTTCTGTGGGTTAAAGAATTATAGAAGTTTTGAATTTATAAAAGAGATGTCTTCCAGATTTTTTCCTAGTGTATTTCAATGCCTAAGAAGCCCACACAGAAAATCTGCTCTATTTCCAGTTTCAGTTCGCGAGTCCTAATGATTTTATTCCTAGTTTTTTCTTGCAACTACAAAGTTTCCAAGTATCTTTCTGAAAGAAGAATCCTCCCATCTACAAAGAAGCTGAGAATTTTTTGGAAACTAAGGTGAATTATATAGGGATTATCTTTTGGAAAATGATTTATAACAATGCGCCAAAAATTGGGAAGACTTCTAGGACCTCAAGACATGTGAAAAAATTAAAATTCGAGAAAATTTGAAAACTCTGCAAAGATGTCAATTTTAAGGATTTTTTTTTACCGTAGGTACCCAGCTGCATTCCTATCAATTCTAAATTAATTATACTCTTTCTAGTAACCCAATACGCTACTTCTTCTCGTAGCGATTTCGAATTCCAGAATTTATATTTTCCACGAAATGCACGAGTTCATGTTTGCATACAGTACTTTTACAACTATACGTCGATTCCCATCTCGCAATGGCGAAATGATTGGAAAGCAAAATTCCAGAGTTGACTGTTTTATTTTCTACCGTTTGCTGTACCACACCCTACAGCAGCCCTCGTCCCTCTGATATCGTCTCGCGCTCAACGACCCTACCATCCTCGATTCAATATATTTACATCTATAGAAAAGTAATGCTTCTGTCTGCAGACAAACGCCAACTTTTCTATACCTTTCTGTCTTTTTTTCTCCCTTTCTCTCATATTTTCTTATTTCCCTTTACACAATTTTCTCATGCAAGGGAGAAAAGAGATGGAGGACGCCCTAGAATACAAACTCATAATTTATATTCATATTTATTTTGACGTAATTTTTTTGACTGTATTTTTACATAATCAATATACTTATACCAAGGTCAACATTTAACTATCAATGTGTACTAGTCTAGGTATCAGTACTAATTCATAGAGTAGAAATTCACTTAAAAATTGAGAGTATGAGAATGTTCACTTTAACAGTAAGATTAAATCGCTTCTCTCTTATAGAGTCATCACTTCACTCTTTTGGAGTGAGTAGAGTATTCACTCCAAATATCGTGCGAAATATTCACTCCAAGAAAATTTAGAGAGCATACGCTAGTTCAAACAGAAAACCGTAGCATATGATCCATGTCCAAAACCAGTTGGCCAGTAATGCCTACATGGAGTTTGGACTAGATAAATGAAAAAGAAGGCATTCAATTAGAGTAGAATCAGGTACAGGAGATCCGGAAAAACGAATGAGGAACATATAGGGGCAACGGCTTAGGGTGAGTCATAAAAATATCTGGATATTCTTGATTCTGAAGGTATCCAGAATACGATACTTAGGGAAAGCCTAACGACCGACTTTGATATAAGACTGACTTGCATGTTGGTGGCGATAAATAGATAAGCGTTATTGCTTCAGCCTATCAGATGTCTACGTTTTGAGACACCCTGAACCCGAAAAACATGCTTTTACGAATGTGCCTGTCTGTTTGTATGTCTGTATGTCTGTCTGTTGGCATGATACTCCGAGACCACATGGGGGGAGAGAGGGGTCAAAAAATGGCAAAAATAGGGCCACGTGGTTTGTGGAAGCCCCCTTGACAATTAGGCAAACTGACTAGAGTACATATGCAAGTTTAGGCGATTATATCTTGTTGTGAGGGAAGGATTATATAGGAGAAAAGTGGTGGAAAACACATAAAAAGACACTGTGGTGAATTTCAGAGAAGGAGAATTTTAAAGGAACTCTGGAAAGGATACAGTTGACTTGTCCGCAGGATCGTAGAATGAAACATGACAATTTAAAGGGCCTAAGGGCTATTGAACAGCTGCCGCATTGCTAGAAACTTGCTATTAGGCCATCAGGAAGTAGTAGACTGAAATCATATGAAGTAACAGTAGCTCGAAACAAAACATCCAGAGGCAATGTATGTCACCTCCAACACTTTTAGCAGCTGCGTAAGGACGATATCGGTGAAGGACGGAGTCCAAAGTACAATATTTACCCAGGTTTGTGTATACTACTACATCGTCGAAGAAATTCCAAACATCTTCTACTTACCACGTACTTGAGTTAGTCCATGTATAGCATCACTATTTGATTCAATAATAATGCTATAAATTTTGTAAAATATAAATTAGAACAATAAAATATATGAGCTTTTGACCAAGGTTGATGGATCCAATAGTTTAATGAGAATGTCACACTTTTTCTTAGTATATCAAACGTATTAGGCATAAACGCCCTAAGCCCATAAAACTATAACTCTTGCTGAGACAAAATTGAATTCAACTTGCGATAACGCATGTAAATAATTGTGCGCGAAAGTGTATAATCTATTAAATTATATTATATTATGGTTTATCATTTTCATAGAATTTTTCTCAACAAAGTAAAGAAGTATAATCTTAATTTGCTTATATTTCAACCCATCTTTTGATATCTCAACCCATAATTTTCCTCGTTTTCACTGTGTTTTATCTGATTGCTGACTCAAAGTTTCTCTCATGCTCGAGGGAAGTAATGGAGTTGTTAAATTATCACCGATCGATATTATCCAGCATTGCTTTTCTTGAGTATATGGACCAGCTCGGGCGGCGGAGGAAGTCAAGAATGACTCAAATTACTTTTTGGCACAATGCGCATAAGGTGTGCAAAAGTCCCACCGAAATATTCTTATGTGACCTCGAACACTTAGTATTAATACCCATTTTCCTAGTGCGAAAATAGCCTCAATTTGCCACATTAAATGCTGTGTGCTGATCGGAGGCTAGTTGAATCACTTTGTTTTGATATACATGAAATAAGAACATACATTTACCAATAGCCGGTGTGTTTAGGTATAAGCTTGGTTCTGGTGGTTTATGATGAGCCGGGGAGAGAAAAAAGAAGAGGGGGTCAATCTGGCTTGTTTTTTTGTGGTATCAGAATTACGATACTTTATAGAAGTTTGACTTGCAGGTTGGCACAAGGACTTGCAAACCCGCACTATGCTTTAAAATGTAAAAGAATCAGTAGCTGCTTTTTGAACGGTTCTAACCTTTCAATGGGGCTCAAACGGGATTTGATTTTTTTTAAATACAATTAAGAAGCGTTTAACATTTTAAAGGGTGACACAATCTTCCGGAGAAAATAAAAAATATATATTATATTATAATGCTTAATTTCGCGTAGATACAAAGAATACATTAGTCTTGCAATCAGTTTAAATCACAAAAAATCGGCTGCAATCACTCCGTATTTTCCTTGAACCACTCTGGATTTACCGTCGAATCACGCAAAAACTATTTCAAATACAACGCAGTCACATGCCAGTGTCCTATACTATGTAGATTTTTTTGTGACAAAATGACTTTTTTATTTGATTTGTTGAGTTCTCTCATCCTTGTACGTTTCAATCATATATGTTTTTCATACAAATCACAATATGATATATACCAGAAAAAGGGAGACCCTTTCACTTAGCGGTATATACATGTGTATACAGTTATAAAAACAACAAAAAAAGAAAAAACACAGAAGAATCGCAGCTCATTCTATACATTTTTATTTTTCTTATTTTTCAGAACTCGAATGAAGAACACGCATTCGGCAGTAATTCACACCCGTTTCAAGCGAATGTTTTAATTCCTCGCTTTTTGAGCAGCTCACACAATAAACTTTGTCAGTGAGATTTCTGCTGCAAAGTGAAATTCTCTCCGTCAGATTTATCATATTCTCGGCAGTCTTTACCTCAGCTCAGGCAAGTCAACGAGGAGATACGAGGAGTAGTTAGGGTTGTCGGAAACTTACAGATTCAAATAAAAAGGCATGGAGAAGAAAAAGGAAGATACATGCTTGCTCATTGGGGAGACAGGGAAACTCTAACTAACTGGCTGAGAGTCAAGTACTTTTAATCCCTTGTTTCTCTATTCAGCGAATTGCACTTCTTAAGGTCATTCCTATATGCTACACTACTGTGTATTTATGTATACATATCACATTTTATATAATAGAATTGAGATATGGAATACGTGTTGTGTATGGTAGCAACATTTCCAGCCTACAAATAAATAATGAATCGAGAAAATTCCATGCTTCTATATTAAAACAATGCATGCATAATTTTTTGCACACAGCACGCCATCAAAGAGAAGAATAGAATTTTTCAAATGTATCCCAGCTCGAGATGGACCGATTGTGCTCAGTTTTTTCCCATAAATTTGACGCTTCTTTAGTCTTTCCTCTTTTTTTCTAGACGTTTTTCTATCATTAGGTAAACTCGAAGGTGTTTGTCCAAATTTGTTCGTTGGATTCTTGGTTTTCATTTATTTTTAGGAGGTTTTGGACGTTAAAAAGAAATTTTATTTTGTTTTTTCCTCCCATTTTGAATTTCTTAATTTTCATCTTGCCTTTTACATTTTTCACCTATTTAGTTTTCATTCTTCCCCTTTTACATTGAAGATACAGTGTAGCCCTTTGTGCGAATTTTCCATCGGTTCAAAGTCGGGCCAATTACGCCAGCCGAGATTTGCCAACACACCGGAATGCGTGATATGTACAGGCCGATTATCGGTCAAAAATAAAGTGCTAAGGTAAGATCGACTATGGCTACTCGAAGTCGACCCAACTATTCCGAAATGATCACTACAAGTCGACCACGTTCACCGACTGTTGGCTCAACCTACGTTTCCAAGGTAGAGCGGACTATGGTTACTCAAAGTCGACCCACTGTTCCGGAATGACAAGTGATTTTAATTGTTAATAAACTTCAGTATTATTAGATGAACTCAATAACAATAATTCATCAGTGGATATGCACTCTAATTGTCTTTAGAATAAACTGGAACTGTCTTTAGTTATAAACAATGGCCACTGTGAAAAACACTTTAGAATGAGCACTGAAACTACTTTATGTGAACTGCTAAACTTGAGTGCAACTGACTGGCGTGTCGTCTACTGGCGGACTGACCGCGGTAGTTCATCCTTCGGGACTCTTCGGGCGGAAAGGGAAAAAAGTCCAATTTAAGTCTCACAGAAAAAATCACTGACCTGGCTTTTTCCTTCCACACAGATAAAATTATACTTGTGTGCGCATCGCTGCTATACTCAAACACCCTTCCTCAACGAACGCACACCTATAGAGATTTATTGACACACTAATCCTCCTCTTCCAGCAAAGTATCGTAGATTGACTTTTCCTAGTGGCTTCGTTAGTATGTCAGCAATCATTTCACTTTTTGGACAATACTTGTAATCCATAAGACTCTTCTTCTTTATGACTCTGATAAAATGATACTTAATGTCGATATGTTTTAACTGCGGTTGCTGAATTTTCCATTATCATCAAGCTTTAGGCAACTCTGGTTATGTTCATGGTTCTTGTTCACGACATGGCCAACTGATAGACGAGCCGAATAACTGGAACAGGCAGCCGCTGTTGGACATGCTATGGTTTTACGATTTTTGACCCAGTCTGCGTCTGCATAGCCAATAAGCCCGGGAGCTCCGTTTATCTCTCCTAGACGGAGCTCGTAGTCTGATATGCCCTTTAAATAACAAGCGATCCTTCTTGCTTCAGTCCAATCAGCTTCAGTGGATGCCTTGTTGTACTGGCTCAAAATTGTCACGCTGGCAGCAATGTCTGGTCTTAAGTTCACTGCTAAATAAAGCAATGATCCGATTATTGCTGATATCTTTTGCTGTTCAGCATTGGTTCCTAATTGTTCTTTCTGATTTTCAAATAGCCTTAATCTAGTAGAATACGTGAAATCTTTGCATCCTGGAGGCCGAAACGATTCAAAACACTTTAAATATACATCGACTGCTTGATGCGAAAATTGCCGTTGGCGTTTCTAAGTATTTCCATGCCTAAGTAATAACTTAATATGCCTAGATCTTTTAGCTGAAACGTTTGACGTAAAAAATTTGCAACTTAATCGATTAACTTGATGTCTTTGGCAGCAATCAAAAATCTTCTACGTAGAATATTAGATAAACGATGTTTCTGTCATCAGCTTAAATGTATAAGCAAGGATCTGAGATGCTTTGTACAAAACCGTATTCTTTTAGATAATCACTAAGCTGATCGTGCCATACTTTCGCAGCTTGTTTCAAGCCATAAATACCTTCGATCAATCTGCATACGTCTTCTTTATTTTTCTGGAGGTATCCATCTGGCTCACTCATGTAGATACGTTCTTTCAGCTTTCGATTGAGGGAAGCTATCTTGGCATCGAAGTTCTTTACGACCATGTCTCTTTTACCTGCATGAGTGATAAGTATCCGAAAGGTCGTTTGCTTTACGATGGGGGAAAACATCTCATCATAATCGACACCGCATTTTTGAGAGAAGCCCCGAGCCACGAAGCGAGCCTTATATTTCTCTACTTCTCCTTTCACATTGCGTTTTTTCTTAGACATCCATATACAGCTGACGACGTTTTGTCCACGAAGTAGCGGCACGATTTTCCATGTGCCGTTTGATCTTCGTCCATGGCCCTTTTCCAATCATCTTTATCGGGCCGTGATAAGGCCTCTGTCACAGTTTACGGGTCTTGCTCTTCTACAACTAAATTTGCTGTGGCTTCATACCTGGCACCCGGCACGCCTGTGATTGGACTGCTGGAGCGCCTGAGCGCTGCTGAGGCTGCATCAGGCATATGAGCGGGCGGTAGGAACTCACTTTCGCCGCTTTCTTCTTCTGCCGAAAGAGAATCTTAACTGTCTGAGCCATCTTCATTGCCGTGTGTTGACTCGCTCGAACTGCTGTCATTGTCCGGAATATTCTCGATGTCTTCATCGCAACTGCTGCATCTCGAGAATATGATTTCAATCTGTGAAGAATCGTCTTTTTTTAAAATATCACTGAAATGCACATCTCGACTCATTTTTATGTCATTTGTCTTGATGTAGAGAGGGCGATAAACTTTTGATTCTTTGAAGTAGCCGACAAAAGTCAATTTTTTCAGCTTTGTCATCTAATTGTTTTCGCTGTTGATCGTCGATGTGTTTGTAGGCTGCATAGTCGAAAATGTCTAGATGCTTCAAGTCTGGTCTAATTCCGTACCATAATTCATATGGCGTTTTGCCTGTCGCTCGCTCGCTTAGGCAAACTGTTTTGCAAATAACATGCAGTATGAATTGACTCATCCCAATACTTTTTGTCTAGCTGAGCGTCCGAAAGCATACATCCTGTGGCGTCTGTCAAATATCTGTTTTTCCTTTCTGCTACGCCGTTTTGCGGCGGCGAGTAGGACGCGGTGTACTGAATGCAAATCCCTTCCTTTTGCAGATATCCGCGTAAATCATTATTTACGTATTCACAGCCTCGATCTGATCTGATCATCTTGACGGCATTGTTGAAATGACTCTTGCCAATCTGCACAAACTGCTTGAATGATTTCAGAGCTTCATTTTTATGCTCTAAAAGATACAAGTGTCAGTATCTCGAAAAATCATTGATGATGGTCAAGGCATACTTTTTACGACTGACCGTGAGTTCTGGCATCGAGCAAACGTCCGTATGAATTAAATCGAGTGGTGCCTTTGTCTTGCTACATGACTGTTTTGCAAATGCTAAACGGGGCAGTTTGTTTGTTGGCAGTTTTCGGTGTGCCCATCACTAATTTTTTTCTTTTAGAACTTGATTGGCCGTGCAGGCCCTTTGCGCTGTCTTTATCTCGTAGAGATCCGGATTCGAGGGTACGCGCGCTACTGCTTTTACCTCGCCATTCTTTCTGATTCTGCAGCTATCTTCCTAAAAAAAAGCTCGTAGCCGTCGTTGTTCATTTTTCGAACTGACACTTTATGGCTTCAGGCCCCTTGCCTTCAATTACCGCTGTCGTTTCGTCTGCGAGGCAGACAAATCCCTTTCTACTAGAGCCTATCTTGTCGAAAAATTCTCGAGACTGCATCATGTAGTTTTCCGCGCCTGAGTCCATAATCCAGCAGAGGTCTGTTGCCCTTGCTCCCAGGCAGATCTCGCGACACATGTAAACAGAACCTTTCTGTTCGCTTTTCTCAAAAAATTGATTGTCCTTTTCCTGCTTCGCTTTCCAAGCCCTATATTTATTGTAGTCTACCTTAATGTGCCCTTCCTTCTTGCAGGAAAAGCAGTTTCTTTTGGGCTCCTGATTGCCGCTGCTGTTCGCCTTATGCTCGGCCTTCATCGCTGTTTCTGTGCCTGAATTTTCTGTTATTTCCTGTGCCCCTTTGGCCTTATGAACTCGTCGATTTATCGACTCTTTACGAATTCAGAGGTGAGATCCGATTCGGGCCTATTCTCCAATGCCGTAGTGAGAGCGTCGTAAGATTCTGGTAAACTTGATAGGTAAAAGCAAGCAATCACGTCATCTCCGATAATGTCGCAATGAGGGCTTCCATGTCCCCGCTATCTTCGAGCGTTGTGCGAACAATGCGCTCTAAAATATATACCTTATTTGAAGTTGTGTTCTTTAAGTGATAGGACTTCAAAGTCTCCCACTGTTTGTGCGCTGCTTTTTCATCCTTGATGAATCGTAATTGACTATCTTCAACTGTCAAGCCAATAAAAACTTGAGCAGGTCCATCCTTTTTTCGTCCTCTCGGTGACGGCTGTAACGGTGGCTGTAGCAGCGGCGGCGATGGCAGTGACGTCGGCCGCACGCACAGTATGAACTGCAGTGGCCGTAGCTTTATCTTGATTGACCACATCCCACAGTCCATCTTTTATTACCAAGAACTTCACTTTAAAACTCCACATTGAGAAATTGTCACTGTTCAATTTTTGCACATTATACTGTACGCTCTCTGCCATCGTGCGAAAAATTAAACTTTATTTCAGTTTACTTCGGTGTTTAACTTAAAGCTGTCCTGTGCTGCGTTAATTTACATTATGTGCAATTTCATTAACTTTATTGTATTATTAGATTGGGCCCATAACCTGCTGGTAATTGTTGATAAACTTTAGTATTATTGGATAAACTTCATTAATAATTCATTAGTGGAAGCTTGAAAACAATACAGTAATAATGGAAGCACGTAACACAGTACGCAAATATGCACTATAATTGTATTTAGAATGAACTTGCACTGTCTTTAGTTATAAATTATGGAAACTAAAAAAAAAACTTTAGAATAAGCACTGAAACTACTTAATGTGAACTGCTGTACTTGAGTGCGACTGACTGGCGTGTCGTCTACTGGCGGACCATGGCGGACTAACCGCGGTAGTTCATCCTTCGGTGCTCTTCCGACGGAAAGGAAAAACAGTCAAATTTAAGTCTCGCAGAAAAAATCATTTGCCTGGCTTTTTCCTTCCACACGGATACAAGTATACCTATGTGAGCGTTGTTGATATACTCCAACAATGAGTACAAGTCCATCATGTTTGCCAACCATCAATTCATTTTATGCTACCAAGTTTGGTACTCCTGTCAAGAATTTCCCAACTTCAGGCCTCACAATAGCTAAAAGAAATTTCAGGATCTTTCCTCATGGAATAAGCGTAACGTTTCCACTACTACGCCTCCTCACTTATCCGTAAAAGTTAAACGGAAATTTTCCTTAATGAGTTAGGAGATAGAGTGGTGAAAACACCGCAAATGTTGCCAAATGTTGCAAAATGCCAAAGGAAGCTTCCATAAACTACGTGGTCCAGTTTCGGGAACTCTTAAACACCCCCCCCCCCCTCTCATAGTGTCACGTGGTTTCTTTCAGTTTCTTGTGGAACCTCACAAAACAAAAAATTATAAGTGTATATTCATTTTTTATTCTTTAGAAAAAATCTGACTCAACAAATGGCGACTTTCTCACAACGTCAATCGATCTGCCTATGTAGGACTTATTAGGCTGAACAATTGTTCATAACTTCTTTATGTATTTCGTCAATTTTCAAACTTTATGACGATTTTTCATTACTGATACCATCCTGATAATACATTACAACGTTTTTAAGACGAAGTAAGATTTTTTTCTACAACAAACTGATATGCTGAAGACTTTGCTTGGTTAATCGTTAATCACAATATACTTGTAAGTTAAAATACTTATGTTTATCCGCTTTATTTCTAATTGATATCCAGTTGAGTCAGGAAATTTTCCTCTGAGAGAAAATCATATTCCTAAAATTCCTCATGGTGTCACTATACTTGTTTATATATTGTTGCACCAAAAATCAAATTGAAAAATAGAAGTACTTGAGAATCATAAAAATTAATTTCGGAGAAAAAAAAATTTGGCTTGTTTGATTTATTTTTAAGGCAAAGTCCCAGTCGGAAATTTCCGAGTTACGCCAATACTCACAACAGGCGCAGTGCTGCGCCTGTGACGGCTACCCACAGCTGGCTGGCCAGCACGGGCCTAGCACTGGCTAAAATTCAGGCAAAGTACTGCGCCAGGGCTAGGAAACCAGCACTGCCATACAAGTGCTGGCCCTGTACTGGTAAAACTCTGGCCTGATGCATCGTGGCCAGCCCTTATCTCCCACAGTTATGC
>WSXT02052702.1:0-12913 GCA_011762715.2 Neuroterus valhalla
TCGGATCGGATCGACAGTATTGAAAGTATCGATCATCAAGGATCGATACTTTTTGTGAGGATCGCCCATCACTATACCGAAGGGACTACCTTTAGTGCATATTCTACGCATGTTCTTGGAAAAGAACTCAATTCGAAATATTTTATGAAGCAGTGCAATGTAATGTGTCACACAAAATAAAAACTTCATAAATTAACACAGGGGTGTCAAACGCAAGGTTGGCGCGCTTCTCCTTCCTTCCCCTTCTTCGAGCGCTTCATCGAGAATTCTCTTCTTGTTCCACCACAGGCTTTGTCTGACTACGCCTGACCACGCCTACTTGCGCGCACGGTTCACAAGCCCGGCCGCCGAGGATCCCTTTCCACATCGCGATCGACGCATGAACGCATCCAAGGTGGTAAGAAAGGGGATTGACGAGTGACAGTTATTTAGACCGTTGCTCACGCGTTGGACACCTCTGATTCAACAGATCAAAAATTATTTATTCCACAAAATTTCAACCAAATTTCGGAATCTGCCACTGTCTGTTCAGAAATACAAAATAAAGCTGAACACAGCGCAGCAACTAACGCTGATTTACGCAGATAATCGATATACTGGATCGATAGCGACGATAGCAATCGATGTATATCGAAACGAAAAAATATCGTGCTATTGATGCAAAAATGACAATAATTCCGGGATCAAAACCAAGTGAAAAACCTCCCAAACGACATAACGAATAATTGTACGTAAGTCCTACGTCATTGAGTAACGCGTTCACATGAATATAAAATGCAAAAAAATACGGAAGATTTCCGAGAAGATTATTATATTATTTATTGCGGACAGCTTATCACGCATTAGTTTATTACTTATTATCAATCTTACGACTCACATAAACTGATAATAGATCCTACTGTGTAATAACCCATCCGCAGCATTAAATTGAAGCCCGACTGCAGAGTAAAGAGAGTTCGACTGATCGACCCGATAGCAATCGCAATATAATTACACTGCATGGCTGATACAATCGGTAGGTGTAAATTGAACCTGGAAGGCTGTTTCTTTTTCTCAACAATGGTGAATTTTTCGAGTTCTCCCCAACACATTCCAGGGAATGCCCTGGAGAGACAATGTAATGACGTAGCAATTAGGCACGGGCGATTAAAAGCAGATTCTAATAGGCCAGAGTAAGCGCCCGAAGAGGATTGAGCTCGTGCTCTCCTCTCTTTATCTCTTCTCTTTTTTTCATTTCTTTCCTCTCTCTCTTCTGCTGCTGCTGTTGCTGCTGCAGTCCAAAAACGATAAATCTTCCTAACATGTATGTAGTAACTAGTAACCGATTCACATTTATACGACTGTTGTGAGATATTAGCTATTACCACGAGTTATGACCCTCCTTCCATATCCCATCCTCTTCTCTCTTCAGCACGGGACGCAGGAATAACTGTGATCACGACACTGAAGTTAGCTATAGATATACATTTGAAATTTTGGACAGTGATTATAAAAAAATTATTGATCCCATTAAAAAAAAAGGGTATCACTGATAATAAACATTTGGATAATGTTTTAAACGAATGTATCAATCCGATCACAAGTCTGAAATCATCGCAAGATAACGAATGGAAACACCCCATGGAGATTTGAGATGGTTGGGAAAGAATGATAATTTAAACAAATGAATTGTTTATAAATTTTTTTATCGTTTTTGTCTATCCAACATCCAAGAAAGTGAAACAACGTTAAACGAGAGGGAGGGACCATCATACCTATCACCTCCCAACCATTTGCGATTGATAATTATTTATTGAAGCATTATTCTATCCGCTCCACGCCCATAATACATACTGAAAGCAAGCGTATATAGATTTGAATACCCTTTGGACGTCAGAAAATCAGAATGAAAAATGATTTATTTGAACAATTATATTGTTTAAAATTTTCAATTTTTTTGAACAATTAGGGAATAACAATTCAATTTAATCGCAACCTAGAAACGATCCTCATGGTCACATTGATTTTTGCGATTTTTGGAATTTGAAAATATAATAATTTAAACAATCTCTTCAACCTCTGTACGCACACAACACATACTAGAAGCCAGAGTGCATGGATTCCAATTTTTGGATTCTCATGTGAATGAAGCTGGCAGTTCTTTCAGAAAATCAAAGCACTAATAGTTGGGACATTGAGGAACGTTCCTAGGTTGCGATTGAACTTGAACGTTCAATATACGCTGGCATCTAGTATATGTTGTGGGTGTGGAGGGGTTGAAATGATCAATAATTATTATTTTTTCCATTTTCCAAATTTTCACTGATCAATGAGACCATGAGAAAAATTCTTGGTTGCGAATTAACTTAAATTGTTATTCCTTGATGGTTGGAGAAATTTAAAAATGATAAACAATGTAATTGTCTAAAAAAAGTGTTTTTCATTATGATTTTAGGATCTCTTAAGCGTATTTCCGAAGATAATCCATTGATGTCTTCGGTTTTCCGAAAGAACTGCCAGCCTAATTTCTATCAGAGTCCAAAAATTGGAATCTATATTCGCTGGCTCCTAGCACGTGTTGTGGGTGTAAAGGGGTCGAAATGATTGTTTAAATTATTTTTTTTCAATTTTAGAAAGTTGCACTTATCAATGTGACCATGAGGAACGTTCGTAGGTTGCGATTAAACTTGAATTGTTATTACTTAATTGTTTGAAAAAATTGCAAATTATGAAAAATATAATTGTTCGAATAAATTATTTTTCATTCTTATTTCCTGATCTCCGAAGGGTATTTCCGAGAAGATGCCATTGATGTCTTTGGTTTTCTGAAAGAACTGCCAGCTCCATTTTTATGAGAGTCCAGGAATTCTATGTACGCTTGCTTTCAGTATGTATTGTGGGCGTGGAGGGGATGAAAATAATGCTTTATTAATAATTATCAATCGCAAATGGTTAAGAGGTGATTAGTATGATGGTTCCCCCTCTCGTGTAATGTTTTTTTTACTTTCTCGGATGTTGGATAGTCAAAAACGATAACAAAAATGTATAAACAATTGAATTGTTTAAATAATCATTCTTTCGCAGACATTTTCAATCTCCATGGGGTGTTTCCATTCGATATCTGGCAATGCTTTCAGACTTTTCATCGGATTGATACATTTGTTTAAAACATAATCCGAATGTTTATTAACAATTTATTTATTTATACAATTTTTTTCTTCAACCTTATCCGGGTTCCTCCAAAAGTAATTGCTGAGACGAATTCAGTGATACCGTTACTTTTTTTATGCGACCAATACTTTTTTTATAATCACTGTCCAAAATTTCAAATCTATAGCTATTGTATTGTTTCGTAGTCAAATAAGCGTCACAAGGCATTGCTAATATAAGTGGACCCCAGAATAAGACGCTAATTTGACCCAAAAAAAATAATGTGTGAAAAAAGTAAAGTGAAACGTGAAATTGGCAGTGTGAAATCGTGCATAATGACCTCCAGGTGTTTGACATATGAAAGAATTACCTTTTTAGTTGTACAAAGGACAAAATAATAATAATAATGATAATAAATCTTTATTAATAAATGTATTCTTTTTGTGAAAATAGAAGATTAGAGATTAATATGGGAAGCTGGTTCTTGAAATAGCCTTTCCCTCAAAAATGTCAGTGTCATAGGTTTATTCATGGAAAAAATTTGTTTAAATAATGTGCCATCCAAGGGGAGTTAGTTTTTTCGTGATAGTCGTTGAGCAGATAGAATATTGTTCGTAGATTCTAGACCCCAAGTGCTGAAAACTTCTGAGAGTTATTGAAAATTGAAGATAGATTCAGTGATACAATACCAATTTGCAAGTTTCCTTATTTCAACTACGTGCCATCAAATGGAGATGCTAACAAAAGAATAATTCTTTCTTGAAGGAAATTATCATTTTTTTTTTTAAATTGTTATTCGCGTTGTGGAAAAATCATTTCAGGACATACATCATCTCTTTGAATGAAACATTTAAAACAGTGGCAAAAATTCTTATAACTGCGTATCGTGCTTTTCCTCGCATTAATTGACTTTTAGCATCCTAAGACCAAGCATTCTTAAGCAATTTTTTCATTAATCGAAAAACCATCGTCACCAGCTTGCATTTCTTGCCTTATCTCTTTTGTTAATATTTAATCTGTCATGATATACAACAGATCATGAATATCATTGCTTAATACTTGAAAAATGAGTCGACTTTTGTGGATCCTGCCTGCGTTGTTATCAGTATGTTAATTGAAGTACATCAGTAAGGTCATTGTTTTCATGAAATAAAAACGGGGTTTTTCAAGCACAAAAGTATGTCCACATGATGCGATAAGATGCGTGTGTTGTATAAAAATTCAAGTGTACACATTAGGAAGACCTACTCTTAGTTTATCTTTTCTGGGACGTAGAAGCTAAATGAATTTTACAACCATGAAGTTTTACTTGTTCTGCTGCTTATTGGCATTCTGTGCATTAAAAGTAAGTTACCCTAAAATTTTGTAAAAAAATTTCTTTTTTTCACGAGTTTTATTAATTTCATTCTAATCGAAAAAAACTACGACAAAAACAATTTATTTCGAACGTAATTATGAATTGAAAAAGTTATTTTGCTGCAACTCAAAACTGTTTGCGAACAGGATTTTTTTTACTATCGCTCCCTAGTATCCTACAAAAATTCTGGGACAAAATTTCAAAGAGAATATAGTGGAACTTATTACCATTCCACTGAAAAATTTACCAAGATATCACCATGAAGAATAAGTATGAATGTACCTCCAATAAAATATTCCTTCCAATACCTACTAGATGTAAAAAGTAAAATTTGATCTACAACTGGTGAAACCTCATCGATTTATAGGGGAAAACTGAGCCAATACGGATTATATGCAAATTATTATTACTATTACTATTAACATAACAAATAGTAGGGAACAACTTATTACCCTGTATAAATATATTGCTTCATGCTATTTCAATTATTATTGATACACAAACGCAAAAAATTATAAAATCATAAAACTGAATTTGATTATATGCGAACTGCATGAACGTCAAAACAAAACTAACATACTCTTCAGCGTCTCTCTTAAAAACACAGAGATCAAACAACATGAATAAACAGACGTTGTTGCGAATCGTCAAAGAAAACATCCACCGCGGGCAAAGAGGCGCTGCTGTATCAAGAAAAACATGGCTGCCTACGGCACTCAGCATGCATATGATTAGCATTAGTCCAAACACGTTTATTCAAGTAAAGTATAATTCCTGCGATAAAAATTTTGCTGCTCTCTCTCAAAACATTGTAGGAGTATGATGTTGCAACACCCTCTTCCAGAAACATGATCGGAGGTGAAGGAGCGATGAATTCTGGTTCTAAAATCGTGTGTGGAACGACTAACAAAGGGGAAGATAGGATTAACATCAGCGACGTAGGGGGGGTCTCGGGGCCCTTCTGCAAGATTCCCTAAGGGGCCTTCAAAAATGAATTTCTGAAAAAAAAGAAAATTAAAAAGGTGATCTCGAAGCCTGTTCGAAGTCTATAAAAAAAGGTTCAAATGTTATAAAAATGTTATCGAAGATCTTTTCTAGCTCATACTTTGAAATTATTTCTCATTAAAAAAAAATATTTTTTTTAACTTTCGGAGGCCCCTCGCAGCCGGGGGCTTTGGTGCGCCGCACCGACTGCACATGCCTAGTTACGGCGCTGATTAACATATTTTCTTTGTGTAGAAATATCTGTTAATTACCCATAGGTTTTTTCCAATGATCATGATAATCATTCTATTAAATAATCACGTAAAAACTGTATAAAAAACAAATCAGGAAATACATAATCATCAACGCTGTAATGCAGAGAGCAAACTTGTATTCGTTTATCAGTATCTTGAATCTTGAGTCATTTTAACCATTTCGAACGTTTATCAACAACAATGCTTTCTCCAACAAGATTTTGTACTGTAACAGTACCACTGCCAAATTTTGGTACTTTATGGAAACTCAATTTAGTGTTGATATTTTTATTGGAGTCACAGTTGACAACACAGCACACATTGCCTTTGCGAGTATCGTTTCCCTTTCTATGATTCCAGGAGAATTCCATTTTTAAGATTTTATATTAACTTAATAAGCTTCTTATATACTGCTAACTAATTAGTCTGACACAAAATTATATATTGTCGCGTTGTTTGAGTATAATACGCATGTAAACAATGCCACGTGCATCTCATAAGCAGCCATGTTGGTTAGTTCGCTAGATGGCCATCAGTTCTCGCATTGCAGCTTCAAATTCTTAATAGCGGTCCGAATAGAAATAATTCAAAATGGTTTATCATCACGCCAACCCCTCATTTCAAAAATTGTCAGTGACAATAGAAACTCTTGAAATCAAGCGAGATTCTCCGTTGTCGACCAATGGTTGCTCCAGGGCTGTCCATTCACAAAGTCCTCCAGGCAGAGCCCAACAATCAATCCAGAAAGACAACTAGACCCCGAATCTTGGATTCCTTGAATGCCCTTCTTTCTTGACCCAAGCGAGTTAATGTTTGTTCTTCCAATGGTTACTCCAGGAACCATCTTAATCACCACTCCGGGAAAAAAGGATCCGTCTCTTTAAAGTCAGGAAAATTGATTTAAAATGAGTCTTCATAATGTTCTGAGATTAAACTTGGGTAGGAGATAGCATTCTGTGGTCCAACCCAAATTTAATAGAAAAGAAAGGACATAGGAAGCATCCTCGGTTGTCTCCTTTTCGCTTTTTCTGATTGGCTCTTTGCTTTGGCTTAGGCCCGTATGAGTAGTTAGCGGGACCCTGAGCCTCGATTTCGACGGCTCAAGCTCGTTTCAAGTTTTCAATGAAAATAATCCGAATAACGTGTGTCGAATAAAAATAAAATGGTTTTTTAGGTGTTTTGTTTCTCGAACGCAAAGCGACGTGGGTGACGGGTGTTCATTTTACGGGTAAATAAATTATATTATTTTTGAGTTGACGCCATAACCTAGAAAAAAATTTATTTACAACATCGACATATAATATTTATATGTCCATGATTTATAGAGATGCTTTCGTATGCAATAACATTCAAACACCCTGACCCAGTTGCATTGAAAATGTACGCAAACATATTCTTTAGTCACAAATATTTTTTTTCAATCATATTTCAACCCTTTTGCATTTTATATGGTGCTAAATTCCTTCCAATAAATTCAGCTTGTCTTATTTATCTCGCATGAAGATCTATGCTTCTATACAGTGGTAATTTTACTTAGATAATTAATAAATAACGTAAAAAAATTAACCAAATAAGTGTAATAATTATTGGTAAGCATGCATCAAATGTCGGAGAATCAGATGAAATTTACGAGTTTCATTTGAAAATTTTGATCCAAATAAAATTAGAAACTCTAATTCTGAAAATTTTATAAAATATTTCCAAATTTTGAACATTGAAAATATAAAAATTGAATCTGAACGAACAGGATGATAATACTTATCCTGTATAAAAAGACACGTTCAAGCATACATGTGCATCTCTACACAATGCTAAATGTATTTTTCCGAAAAAATAATTTCTTAAACTTACAAGGGAAAGTTTCGGAAATCATTTGCCGGAAAAATAGATTTTGAGAAGTGTAAATAATAAAACGGGGCCCACGGAAGGCTAGCGCCGTCACTGCGCACAAAGGATAAAGCACTATCTCCTCTTCTTTCTGATACGTTCGAGGTCGCGCATCCAGATGAGCAGTCCAATTTATATGTCGATGGTGTGGTCAGCGTTCCCTGATGGCGAAAACCCTGAAAACCGTAACTAAACTTCAACTGAGAATGAGTCTGTAAATGTTTTTTGACAATGGGTCAGTTAGTCGTGAGGGCTAAGGCATGAGCTTTGGACTCGTGCGCTGTCTGGTTGTGGGTTCGATTTCCGCTTCGCACTCTGGAAGAGCTTCGGCGGGCCACGGAGAGTCGTGATCCCGGTACCTCTAGAGTTCTTTAAGTTCTCTAAGTATTAAGTAGCTGTTGCTCTTGGTGGTTCGGAACCCACCTTAAACTGTAGGTCCCCTCGCCCCTAAGTTAGTGGTGAGGTGTGCAAAGGAATAGAGAGAGAGAGAGTAATAGGGAGAGAGTATAAACAAATATTCCATAGTAAGTTAACTTCAAGTCATCGACGAGAATTGAATTATTATTTAGGAGGCCAATACTTTGACTCACAATTGGTTTGTCATGGCTCCTTCTGCACTGCCCATATGCTGGAGCCATACTGGTGCACGACTGCGACCGTGAGAGGGACATTTGGGTTCATAATGGATTTTTACAAAAACAATCAAATTGCGAGGTATCATTAAGAGGGCCTCATCGCCCATTCATAAGAGATCCCATATTATTGGCTCAAAATGGGATCCCAAGCTTGGTATACTGGGTAGCAGGAGCATTGCATAAACTGAAAGCCATAACCTCAAACTTCCAAAGACCATTGCCAACAGAAAATGCTGTTTTTTCCTTTTTTTGAGACCTCATTTTTATCTGCCAATATCCCAACTTGAGATCCAACGATGAGAGCCATGAATTACCTCTACATCTCTAAATCCTTGTTGTAATGGAAAGGAGCCCTTCGGGAAGATTGTTTAATTGGACAAGGGTGAGTGAGTTCTATTTCAGGCTCAATTCGATTACAAGCACCAACATGAACAGTGCCATCTGAGAAAGATGGTTGATGTTCGATGAGAAATTTCTAAAACTTCTTTTGTTGAGAGTTGTTTAATCCAACACAATTCCTTTTGTATAATTCTTGCGAATATTCAGGAGTTTCAGGCGAAGAAGAAGAAGAAATTCAACCAGAATTTCTTGCTCCGAAAGCTAAGAATCTCTAAAAAGAACTGTTTCGATATAAGAAGAGATGTTCGAGGGATTAAGAAAAACTAACCCCGAAATGCAATCATCTCCTTTGTCAGCGACATGAACTTTTAAAACAAGATGAAACTAACTTTCTATGAAGACGGATATGATCAGAAGAACCACATTCCCAACTATTGAAATTATTCTTCTTCTACTGGGGCTGCTCTCCTCCACTTGAACCTGAAGTACTTGCCTTCTTGTTTCCCAGGTTATATTCATTTTGACCAAATCTGCTACTCATGTGATAAAAACCTGGATTCGATAGAGATTGGGGATTAATTTTCTTGTTTTGTTCCATAAAAGCCCTTATTTCTATCGCCTGAGCAACAGCAGCACGCAGTAAGGCTAAATGTTCCAGTTTAGACTGTTGTTTGAGGAACAAATCAGATATAGCGAAAATAAATTGGAAACATCCAATTTTATTTTGTTCCTCCGGTGAAGATTGAGTGAAAACTAGTGTTGCTAAACGCTCCATATTCATAGCCAGCATCGCCAAATCTTTATTGTGTTTCTACCTCAAAAATGGAACAAAGAGACAGAAATCAAAGATAAGAAACTATCCCCGAATCGAAGATCCAATTTCTAACGCAAATCGACAAATCATAACGCAACCATGATCAAAACTATCCAAGACAGCCCTAGTCTGACCTCGTAAACATGAAACTAAAGAAATGCTGTTTCAGCTGTATCATACTATTTGTTAGATTCAGAGATGATATCAAATGGACGAATGGAAACGAGAAAAGATGTGGTACCGTCGAAAATTTATGGTTTATATATGTTGAAGAAATAAGAACGGACTGTCGTGGGTCAGCGAGGGGAGGACGCTACTCCAGTTTACGATCAGTCAAAAGAGAATACATTAGTCCACATAAATGCCTAGGAGCTTGAATGCCGAGGTATCCAAATTGTATCAAAAATATTGGGGATGGTTAAGGAAATGAGCACAGATGTAACCTCCGGAAGCTACGATTACGATGATTCCAGAAGAACCATCCCGACGCAAGTGAAGCATCAACGATGCTTCAAAAGGCGATAACCTGTCTGCCTTTAGGGACAGTTCAAAAATAGCTATGACAACCACTGTCTACTCGCCGGAACGCCAGGGGAAGACACCGGTCAACACGAGGGCCAAGAAGGAACTAACTGCAGGAGAGCAGAGAGCACCAGCCCTGGGTAGGAGAGCGAGCAAACGCCGGCCTCCCGACTCCTTCCGGTTGATACAGGGGAAACTCAAAACTAGAGGGAACCTGTGAGGGACACAAAACACCGCGAAACCACAGCTGCAAATCAAGTAAAAACTCGACTCCGACGAAAACCAGCAGCACCAGATAAATTAAGAACAAAATGTGACCTCAATTCATAGGCGTGTTTGTGTTGAGCGTCGTTTATATGTTTACACTAGGTTGTGTGCTGATTGGGTTAGAAATATGTGTAGATTGTTGTGAAATGTGCGCGTTTGTCTGAATCACGGATAGAAGTGGCTGTTTAATCACGTTAGTGTCGGTTTGTTTCACGTGTGATGTGTTTGGTGTAGCGGAAAAAAGGTTTGAGTTGCGTGGGTTATAGGTGCTTGTAGTTAGTTGACTAGGCTGCAGGTTTGAACAACGTTCCAATTGTTAAAAACGATCCTGAAGTTCTTGTGTGCGTTGCCGATCCTCTCTCGCAACTCAGTTTCCAGCCGCTCATAATGTTGTCTTCCCTCCTGCAACTCAACTTCTAGCTGTCAACGACGTCACCTATCCTCCTGTATCTCAGTTTAGCGCTGCCAAAGATGTTGTGACAGTTGCACTACTTCTTCATTGTGTCCCCCCCCCCCCCCCCGCACACACTCGAAATATTGCACGAATTCGTTCAAGTTCCCTAAAAGCGGGAACTAGGATCGATGGATTGCGTGCATTCGGTTGTACTCCAACAGCTGGCGTTGTCGTCTTGAAGGAGGCTCTCGAAGACGATCGTGTATTTGGTCGCAACGGAATCCTACTAGATTCATTGTTTCCTATTCTCATCTTTTCCTTTCCTTTTTACACACACTTAATCCGGTTAATTCATTTTTCAATCTCGGATGAGCCCTTAAAATGTTACGTTCTGTTTCAATTAATGATACACAAACGCAAAAAATTATAACATCGTAAAACTGAGTTTTATCATATGCGAACTAAGTGAACGTTAAAACCAACTGACGGACTCTTCAGCGTCTCCATGTAAAGAAACAAGAAGATGAAAAACAAGAAGATAAAAAAAAAGTTTGATGGAAGAATATTTTTAACGTTATTGAAACAATGAAAAGGCAATTTTGTGAAACTTGTAAATAGGCGACGTCATATTAACGAGCATAATGAATTCATTCTTTAAACATATAGAAACTTGTAGAGAGTGAATAAATTGAGGTAAATAGAATAAGGTGTAAAGTTTTGATGAAATTCTGGAAAATTACTGCAAAACCTTTGCAATCGTATAATATTCCTAAAAATGTATGAAATCCCATGAAACCTTATTTCATTCTGTGTTTTGTTTTTCGATGATTAACAAAGACGTACAATACATTTACGCAAACATTTTTTTTTCATATATTCATTTAATTGTTTCTAATATACTTGTGAACTAGTAAACTGTAACATACCTGTACGTTTACAATATACGTATTAAAACTTGAAAGGTCATCTATGCAGATCATTTTGATGTCTCATATAACAGTTCAGTGGCTGTAATGGTGAACTACATGGGACCCAAAAAGCTATGTGTTCAGGTCAGTTGACGAAAATAATATTTAATTCCTCGAAATAATTTGGGAATTAAATTACTAATTATAAATTTTGAATAGTTCGAAAAATAAACAATTCTTATATATACCTTCTTTCGTTACGTAGCATCTTCTTCGATTCGCAGACGCCAAGGAAAATTATCCTGGTGATTGTGAGAACAATTTTAACAAGTCACTTCGAACTAGTGGAGGACGTCAAGATTTGGACACGTGTTGTGAGAATGGCTGTCAACATAAGGAACTTCGGGTAAACGTTAAATATTTCCTTCTTGAATATGTTAGGCATTTATTTAAGGCCGAGTATAAATGTCTCGACCTCGGGGGTGACGCTACCATATCACGATCCGGCAACAGAAATCAGCTAGCAGGAAAAAGTGGGGATAGGAAAGCACTAATCGGATGCATCGTCGATTCCAGCTCCTTCAAGGAGCCTTGAGCCGGGCCTGGTTGAAATATTAATCTCATCATTACTACTCTTCTTCTGCTTTTTTTGTGAGTTAGTAAGGGAAATAAATATTGTAATAAACAAGCAAATATATAAATTAATATGTCAATCTCTTTTGTAGGTAATACTTCGATGTAAACGAAATTTGCATTTTAAAACTAAGAACTTTCGTAGGGTAAGGTTGCATGCCGACAGAGTAAGGTTATATTCCGCATGTGTCAGTAACTTTGTATTTATCGTATTTATATTCCATACTTACGTCGTGTTCGTCACATTCGTTCCTCTATATATCGATTATGAGATTTTGGTACTCCTAGATAAAGCAGTTAATGTAGATTCGATTAAAACTTCATTTTTCGTAAGAGCGGAAACACAAAATATGTGCAGCCGTTTGCCGGTTATGTTCGTTATGTTTTCGGTTAGAAATGACGACACGAACCATACGAATGGCCTTTCGGGCAATTTCGTAGCCACTCGACTGTTTGAGAGACACCTCGATTGACCTCGATACTGACTGCTGCAGCTTTGCTGCCAGTTTTCCCTGCTAGCTGTGACGTTTGTTACCGGAAATTTCTATCCTCACGCCACCTCCGTGGTCTCGATAGAGTATTCTTCTTTGTTGCTTTGAGTATATTTAAGTCAATTCTGAACTTACGGACCTGGCAAGGGAGAGGGAGACCTGGAAAGGGATAGGTGGTGTGGCTTGTGTCCAGACATTTAAACACTACCTCAAGAAGACTAAAGACAGGAGAGGTAACTCCGTATACTTTCCAATGTAAGTGGATGAGTTCAAATACGTCGGCATAGAAGGTGGGACTT
>WSXT02052713.1:0-12912 GCA_011762715.2 Neuroterus valhalla
ATCATCAATCATCAATCAATCATCAATCAATCACCAATCAAGAATCAATCAATCATCAATAAATAAATCACCAATCAATAAATGATCAATCATGAATCAATCATCAATCAGTCGCCAATCAATCAACAATTAATCAGCAATCAATTATCAATCAATCATTATCAATCATCAATCAATCACCAATCATTCATAAATCAATTAATCATCAAACAATCATTATCAATCACACAGCCAAATGAAAAGAAAATCGATTTTCGGGTCTAGAGGTCACGCCATGTCGACTATATGTTTTTGGGGTCGCTGAATCCAGATCCGGAGTCCAAACACCTTCAGCACGTCAGGTTTTCAACATAACCTCAAAAATTCTGCGAAGATACCCTAAAATGAAAGGTTTAACGATGGGCTAAGTACCAGAACATGTATATTATACGTTTTCTGGGTCGCTGAAAACGAATCTGAAGTTCATTTTACGTCGTCACATCAGGTTTTTGACATAACCTCGAAAATCCTCCATTGGTCCTCAAAAATGAGATTATCTCGGAAACCGAACGTGATGGACTAAACTTAACTTCGGATTTGGTTTCAGCGTCCCAAAAAACATATAGTCAACATGGTCTGACCTGCAGAACCGAAAATCGATTTTTTTTGTGTGACTGTGTCATCAATCAATCATCAATCATCAGACAATCATCAATAAATCATCAATCAATCATTATCAATAAATAATCAATCACCAATCAATAAGCTATCAATCATTGATCAATGATAATTCAATCATCAATCACTATTCATCACTTGATCATTTATCAATCATTATTCAATCATCAATCAATCATTCTAATTGTACGTTTTTGAAATGGCGGTCATGGCGATGACGTTTTTCGTTTTTGAATGGCTGCCATTCATGGCAAGTGGCGCGTTGACCGCGCTGCCTTGCGGCAAAAATCGGCGATATCAAAATTTAGTATATATAGGTATATCTAATGCTGAAGGAGAATCTCGAATGTTCACAGTCGCGACAAAGTTCTGTATGATATTCTCAGTTGGTTTGACAATTCTTATTTTTTGTTTTTTTAATAATTCTATTATTCTCAACTGAGATTATTGATGCTTTCACGATGATCCATTATGATGAAATAAGGTATTTCGGGTTTTGATCGTGTACAAACTACAAAAAATTTGTCGACGTTTCGCGAACGTTGCAGCTCGCCTCTTCAGGACTGGCCTAAAACTGAGGTTTTTTAGGTTGTGGTATTAATATATATGTTCACAACGCTGCCTGTGATTGGTCGAGGATTCCAGTGTGAGGATTGGTGGAACCTCATTGGTCAGTCAGTAAAACCGGGAGAATGGAAAGCCGAATTGGATTAGTGTTATATCCATTGTCCCTATGCATATTATTAGGGTGTTTTCAGATTTCGATTGCTTCTCTATGCCTTCTTGGGAAAATCTTGTCCGTTTTTTCGATGACGGTTGCTTTTCTTAATGAAATGCTGTGTCCTATTTTGATGTGATGCTCAGCTAGTGCTGATTAGGTGCATAATTCAGCCTGACTTTACTCTCATGTTACTTTATGCGTTGGCTCACTGCTCTACCGGTTTCTCCAGTATAGACTCCGCACTATTTTTGCAGGTGGTTTGAATATGGTTTGGATATTGTGTTTGTTGAGAATTCCACCTATTTGTTCTGTGATACCTTGGTTGTAGGGTAGGGTGGTGGTGGCTTTCCTCTCTCTTTCTTTAGTTGGTTGTGTTATTTTGTTTCTTCTAGTGTATTTCCTAATTGATCCATCAATTCGTTTGTTTATGTAATTGTTTTGCAGAAGGGTTTGTTTAACTTTTTAAAATTCTTTTTGTGAGTTATCTTTATCTGTAATGGAGACAGCTCTGTGAACGAACGAGTTGATCACTGACTGTTTTTGGGATGGATCATGGTGGGAGGAAGCGTGGAGGTATCTTTTTGTATGAGTGACTTTTCTGTAAACTTCATGTCCTAACGTGTTGTCAGATCTTTTGTAAACTAGAACTTCCGAGAAGGGCAATTCTCCGTTTTGTTTAATTCCCATGGTTCCATAAAGATGTTAGCTATTATGAGTGAAATTGGAGATCCCATTGATGCACCTGAGGTTTGTTCGTGAATTGGTTATTAAAAGAGAAGTGAGTATTGTTGAGACAGTCTTCGATCAGAGGTAAAAGACAAAGGGAAAGTTTTCGAAGGATTTGATAATATTGATTGTATCAGGGATTGGTACTTTCGTAAAAAGAGATACTACCTCGAAACTCACGAGGATGTCCTGAGGTTAAATGTGAACCTGTTGTATCTTTTTGATGAAGTCGGAAGAATTTTGAACATGGGTGATGGAATATCCCGTGAAAGAATGCAGTTCTTTGGTAAGGAAGCGTGCTAGATGTAGGTTGGTGAGTTAATTGCGCCATCGATCGGTCTGAGTGGAATGTTGTTTTTGTGAATTTTTGGTAGTCCGTAAAGCCTTGGAGGAATAGCATTAGTGGGTATCAGTTTGGCTATTGTACCTTTGGTGGGTTTGGAGTCCTTTAGAAGGGTTTTTGTTATATTGACTATTGTTTTAGTGGATCTTTTTCACTTTTCTGTACGTGTCGTCAGTTAACAGGTCCTGAATTTCGTTTTTGAAATCCTCTTTGTTCCTAATAACTGTAGTGTTGCCTTTACCTGCGGGTAATACTATAATGTTTTTGTTCTGAATCAGTTCTTTGATTGCTGTTTTTTCATTTCTAGTCAAGTTTGAGGAGGGAAGTCGTGCTTGGCGTAAGATGTTGGCTATCCTCTGTCTAATGTCATTTGATTTTTCAGGTGGTAGGTTATCTATTACTGACTCTAAATTGCTTATTATTCCTTCTTTTGGGATCGCAGAAGTTGCCACACGATCGAAACTCGAAATACCTTATTCCATCAAAAATAGAATTCTTCTTCTACATTTCACCAAGCAGAATTGTGTTGTTTTTCTTGTGTCTTCGAATTGTTCTTCCTCATGGCATTTTCCATGACGGAAATGGAAAATAAGTGCTGGCTTGAATGTGATGAACAGAATCTCAGAATTTTTCCAACGGATGATCATTTTGTACTTTGTCCCATTTTGCAAACATTTTGAGCCTAGTTACCCACCTCATCTTTGAATAATCCTTCCTTTTCAGGCCTTCAAGAACAACCACTCTTCCATCACCCACTGAGAACAAAAATGTCGTGATTTTATTGGATTTGCGAGACACCATTTTCCAATGGAATCAATACCTTCTTATTGCGATCAAAATTTGGGAAGCATAGTGCAGTATATGAAAAGCTGTGAATACGAAAACGGTACTGGTGAAAAAATAATTACCAGTTCTATACTCTATTTATTCATTCGTTTTATTTGTTTTTTTTCGAATTAATTTTGTGTAAGGATATTCGAGCAAGACAAAATCCTTGAAATCTTGGCCATTGTGACTAAATTCACTTTTACCCTGATTCCGAATTCGTGATACCAAGATAGGTTTTAGCTTCACGAATAATAGTTTTTGAGGAAATATATGACATAAAATTGATGTTCCAGTAGTACGACACAACAAACGAGCATCAATTTGAATACTACCTGCCCCCTTTAAATGTGAAAGCAGGTTCGGTTTGTAACCTTTTGCTCTCCTGTGACTTCCGACATTTTGCATTCGATCACAGCGCTGCTACCTCCTTGCTCCTTTCTATATTCAATTAGGATAGGGGGTGCGAGTTTTAAAGAACTACTTCTTGTGACTAATGGATCCATTGTGAGCAATTAATCCCTATTCTCGTATTAAATGAGAAAAGGGGATTCGAATTGCGACCAATAACTCTTCCGTAAATGATTACTCTACTTATACCAATAACTCTTCCTACGATTGGCTACTATACTTTGCACTTATTCCTTTAACTAGGATAAGGGGGTTCGAGTTGGGACCAGTCACCCTTTCTTGACCGATCTCTCTTATAAGATTAGTCACTCGGGTGCAAACAACCTTTCTTCTCCAAATAAGGGGGGGTTTTTGAATTGTAACCTTTCTCTCTTCTCTGACCAATCACTCTTCTGTGATCGATCATAACGCTGGTACCACCATTTCTCCTATTCTCATATTCAATTAGGGAGAAGGACTCAAATTGTGACCAACAACTCTTCCGTTATCAATCCTTCTTCCATAATGGGTCACTATACTGTAACCTTCTCAGCCCCCTCAGAGGAGAATGGGCGTTCAAGTTGAGTCCCATCACTGTCGTATGATTGGCTACTATACTCTGCACTCGCTTCTTGAACTGGGAAAAGGGGGTTCGAGTTGGACTAATCACTCTCTCTTGACCAATCTCTCTTCGAAGTGAAGAGGAGTTCTGAGTTGTGACCTCAATCTCTTCCCTGATCAATCACTCTTCTCTAATCGGACATAATGCTGGTGTTTGCTAGTCTCCTATCGGGCGACTTCCTAGGTTGTGGATAAGGGAACGCCTCCCAGATATGGGTGGTACCGGGAAAATCAAATACCCAGAGTGGATGAAAACTAGCTAGGGGAAGGAACCCCGACAAACAAATCAACGATGAATAAGTTTATTGACAACAAAATACCCCAAGGGATTATCAATCTCTCGGCTGGTGCCGATCGGGTGAAAGCCCGGTGGCCAGCGTCGGCTCCATGGATGTCGGGGGAGCCAAATACACGAAAAAAGTCTGTTTGAGGAGTTATTCGGCGGAGAGCTGGATGTGACGGAGGAACGGGACCTTACTTCCAGGACTGACGTAAAGTTTTCAAGTTCAAAGTGAACGAAAACATTAGGCAGGTGCGGGATAGTGAACGTCACACAGACTGCTGGACGGCAGTCTTCGAAACTCGTCTTGCCCAAGAAATGGGCAAGAAGATTTTCGGAAGTGAAGTCCGAGAGACGAAGCTCTCCGCAAGGAAGACAACTACTAAAAGCACGGGGATTCAAGACGATAGCAGGTGCCGAGAAACCTCCGCCCTCCGTCAAAGAGAAGATGCCAAGAGACCCAGCTGACAGTCCACGGGAGGAGCGCATGGAGACCTGCGCAAAAAAAGATAAGAACTTGGGCGCAAAGGTTCACCCCTGTAGCCTCGAGTTCTTCGGAGGAGACAAAGCCAGCTGAGCAGCCAAAGACTAAGAAGGGGAGAACAACTAAACGAGCAAGACCCGAAGCAGTGCTCATTAAAACTGCTGAGGGTTTTAGCTATGCTAGCGTGCTGCGCGGTATCCGGAATACGGTGCAGCCGGACAACCTTAGCGTGAAAGTCAAGGGAATACGGCAAACGTGGGACTGAGGGATCCGGATCGAGGTCGGAAGTAAAGCAGACGGCAGGAAGAAACTGTTCGCTGCCATCAAAGAACTTGTTGGCAACAACAGGAACGTGCGAGAGCTCGTTTCCTGAGTTGAGGTTGAGATGCTCGATTTCGAACCATCAACGGAGAAGGAAGCGGTAGAAGAGGTCCTGAAAAATTACTTCGGTGAATCAGGGCGAACGAGATATAAGGTAAGCCTCACTAAAAAGGCCTTTAGGGGAAACCTGAAGCCCTTCGTTGAAATTAACGAGGAAGGCGCTTCGAGCCTACTGCGGACAGGACACCTTGTCCCGACAGGGAGGAATGCTGTTGGAGATGTGGCAAAGAGGGACACGGGAAGAGGTTGCCGGGAAGACCATTTCCCAGGAACTGCAAGGTGCAGTCCTTTCCGAGAAGGTACTAAGACACGAAAGCTAAAGGAACCTTAGAAATGAAGCAAGGTGAAGGTGGATAATGTCCAAAGGATCCGGAAGAGTCAACCAAGCTCAAACAGAATGTGGAAGGCCGAAAACGGTACCCCCTGAGGCAATGCAAAAGCGGTTCCAGGGGGAATCATGCCGAGAAGACGATGGTGGTTTTTTAGTGGGAAGTAGACGGAAACAACATCTCTTCATCTCCATTAACATTAAGAACCCCACACTACCGAGAAGTGCGGACCCTTCTCGGTGTCTGTTCGCAGACTTTTCCACCATCCCGGAAAAAAAATCCCACCTCCATGATGGGTCACTGTACTGTAACCCTCTTATCCCCTTCAAATGAGAAAGGGCGTTCAAGTTGAATCCCATCACTCTCCTATCATTGGCTTCTATACTTTGCATCCCTACCTCCTTACTGGTATCGTAAGAAGCATATAGTGGATATGGAGCAAATTTGAAGCGTCTACGACACCAATGAGTCCGAAAAGTATCGAGCTCCGTGGCGCAGTGGATAGCGTGCTGATTTAATAAATCGGCAGCCTGTGTTCGAATCTTGGTCCGGAAACGATTTTTGCCCTCTACCGACTATTTTCAGGTTTTCGAGTTTTGTAAATATATAGCGGTGGATAGCCGGCATCACCTTACAGCTCCTTTAAATGGGAAAAGGTGGTTCGAGTTGGGGTCAATTACTATTTCTTGATCAATCTCCCTTCTAAAATTAGTCAATCGGGTGCGGACAACCTTTCCTCTCTAAATGGGGAGAGGTTCTGAGTTGTGAACTCTCTCTCTCCCCTGATCGATCGCTCTTCTCTGATCGATCATAATGCTGGTACCACCATTTCCTTCATTTTCATGATCAATTAGTAAAAGGGATTCAAATTATGACCAAAAACTCTGCCGTCATCAATCGCCCTGCCATGATGGGTCACTGTACTGTAACCCTCTTATCCCTTTCAAATGAGAAAGGGCGTGGAGGCTGAGTCCAGTCAATCTCCTGTGATCGGCTACTATGCTTTTCACCCGCTTCTTCAACTGGCAAAAGGGTTTCCGGGTTGTCACTGATTACTCTTTCGTGACCAATCGCTCTTCTATTATTGGTCACTTCAGTGTAAATAGACTCCCTTCTCTACAGCCTTCTATCTCTAAATGGGGGCGGGGTTTTGATTCGGAACCTTCCTCTTTTCCCTGATCAATCACTCTTCTATGATCCCTTGTAATGCTAGTAACTCTCTCCCCCCGATTCCTCATATTCAATTAGGAAAGGGGATTCAAATATTGACAAATTTTCTTCCGTGGACAATCCCTTATCCATGATGGTTTACTGTACCGTAACCCTCTCATCCCCCTCAAATGAGTGAGGGCTTACAAATCAAGTCCAATCACTCCCCTATCATTGGCTTTTATACTTTGCACTGGCTTCTTAAACTGGAAAAGGGGGGTTCGATTTGTGACCGATTACTCTTTCTTTACTAATTTTCCTTCTATGTTGTCGCTATTGTGAAGACAACCTTCCTTCTCTGAATCAGAAAATTCAAATTGTAGCTTGACACTCAAAAACCTCCAACACTTCTGATTTGGCAAGCGCCCCATTCCGTCGCCGTTGGAAGAACGTGTTTTCGGGTTTCACGTATTTTTTACAATAATCGGATTAATTCCGCATTTTCACATGTTTGAGGCCGGCTCGAGGATGTCCGTTTTTTAAAAGAGAGAGGGGTGGGGAGGCGATAACCCTGATGTTGCCAAAAAGCAGGAAACGGATGCTTTTGATCCCCTTTTTCAGCGTGGAAAGTGCGGGATTCATCCCTATTTGGTAAAAAAATTTATTAACGAGTTGAGGGAGACTACGGCTGGAGGTCAAATTCTCAAAACGTTTCATTTTCAAGTAACATTCTTAATGCCTAGCGTAGAGCGGCAAAAGGAATCCAATGAATGGAGGACTAACTTATCGAACTACAAAAAACATTTGACATTCAGAAAGGCTAGGACAATTAGAGTTCAGATATGCAAAAAATATTTGGGCTTAGTTTCTAATTCAGTGCCTCATGACTGATCACATAGTGACCGTTCTGTCCACTCAGTTTTCAACATTAATGGCAACAGAAAAAGGTAAAAAGTTTTCACATCAAATCTAACTCCTGCATTTTGTATAATTTGATGATTAAAAATTGCGAAAAAAAGTTTTATTCTCCTATCCGTCGGGGCAGACTATCATTTCCAGCCTGCAGAAATTTTGCGAATCGATAAAAAAATTCTCAAATGTATTTTTAGCTTCTTTCTAAAATCTTCACCACGAATGTAGTAGGTTTTGATAGCCAATAAGTGCGAAAGCAGTCTTAACCCCATGGCTATCAGGGAAAGCAGTGATTTCCAATCTGTAACTCTCGAAAATCAATTTGAAAATTCTAAAATGTCTTCAACGCTCTAACCTAAAAGCTCAAATGACTGCCTTCCCCAGCAGTTTAGTGGATATTAATTTTTTTGCACCAATTTACTATCAAAATCTATAAAATCTCTGTTTGATAATCCAGGTGAGAAGCTACAAACACATTTTAGAACTCTCGTATCGATTTCTGAAATTTTTTGGGTTTGGAAATGACAGCTTTTCCCGGAAAATAGGGGGAAGAAACTTAAGTTTCGTGAAAACTCAACAGAAGAGGAAAGTGCAACAGGAAAACTGTGGTAGAAAAAAGAAGAAAAATATCATGTTTTGGTGAATTGAAATAAAATATTGTCAGAAGTAAATAGCGATAGAATTCTGAGCCTTGGTAAAAAGAAATTGTGGTAATTTAGTGATGGAGTGCAACAAAGAAAATTTAGTAGAAAAACAAGACGGAATAGGAGTGAGTGGAAACAGCGCCAGACGCGATTCGGCGGTGAAGTGCGACGAAATAAATTTGGAGGATGAATGTGACAGAAATATAGGTAGCAAGAAAGAGCGACTTACGTCCTTTAGTAGTAAAATACGAGGGAATCAATGTTGAAAAACTGCGAAATCAATTATAATAACGAGAATAATGTTAACAGATTTTGATGAGAGAATATTTCAGGAAAAAGGAGAATTAGAAGCAAAATTTGAAGAATTTGAAAGAACGTAATTGTACCAACACCCAGTCATTGGTTAGAATTTACACGAAATACACGCAATACTTTGCCAATTTTCGACGTATCATAAATAAAAACCAAAAATTTCGTTTCATCCTCTGAATAACAAGCGATCCTTGTCAATAGAAAAAAATACGTAATTGGAGAAAAAATCAATTTGATGACGGCTCGTACGCTATTGTACAAGGAAGATCTTAGTACACTACCGTCGAAAATTAGGACAAAAAATGATAGGGGATTTAGAAAAAAACTTTTGGAAAGCCTATCAGATTCCACGTCTTATGATGTGTAACAAATTTTGTTTTTGTCTGCTCAAGACAATACAGCACGTGATAAGTTTTGGAAAAAAATTCGAGATTTTCTCAGATTTTGTACCTCGACTCCAACTTCTAGCATGACCTAGGATAACTATTGCGCAAATCTGAAAATCATACGACGTAGAGCCTGCAATTTCATCTCTAATTTGAGCCATAGAAACTTAAAGAATCTTCATCGGTTCCCGAGATACGATTAAAAATATTCAATAGTGTCTGAGTTGAGTTTCAGTCGACGATCACGCTTCTCGGCCGGTCTGCTGCCCGCCTTCTTCGTTGAGCCAGGCCCGAATAGGCCACGCACAGATATCGTGCTTGATTCAGGCTCTCTTATACTTCTGATTCTGCTCATCAGTGATTTTTATTCAAATTATTGTGAATTTGCTGAATTGTTCATTGTTTTCATTATCATTCAGAATTATTTCAATTCACAATTATTACCCATATAAGAGAATAAAAAAATGAAAAACAGTTTCTTTAATGCTCAAAATTTTTATATAAAAAATAATAAATTAATTTAAGATGGTAATTTTATCGATTACTGATCCGCGAAGCAGATTTTTTCTCATTTCTCTGAAATGATTCCCGGATTTAAACTCAACTCAGATACAATTGAACATTTTTGATCTTATCTCGGGAACCCATGGAGATTTTTCAACTTTCTTTGGCTTAAATTAAAGATAAAATTTCAGGCTCCATGTCGCATAATTTTCAGATTTTTGCTAGAATTTTCCTAGGTTATGGTAGAAGTTGAAGTCGAGGTGCAAAATTTTAGAAAATCTCGAATTTTTTTTCAAAACTTATCACGTGCTGTATTCTCTTCAGCACGGTAATGTATATTGATGAAGAATTATGAAATTGACATTCAGGAGCTTTCAGTATGTAAGAAAATATACGGAACGACGGATTTTCGTAATCCAGATTTTGCTTCTGGCCTTCCTTCAACGAAATTTAATAAGTAAGGAAAAATGGTGCGATCCCCAAGAACTGAAAAAATTGCTGCAAGAAAATGTTAAGACTTTCTACGAAAATCTAAAGTATAAGCATGAATCTGATCACAAAGATTATGGAATGGCTGAGGAAGACGATGATGATGCTTAAAATATTATCCTTTGACAGATACTATATCTAACAAAGGAACCTTTAGGTAACCTAATTTTTATTTTGGTCGATACTCTCCTCAGTGATAGAACCTACTGGAGGTTTTCTGAGAAAAATCAAGAAGGATGAATTTTATACCATTTTCAAGAAAAATGCATTTCAAGAATTGCGAGCGAATGTTGATTGAGCTAGCTTGAATGTATTTGCAAGTATCTGGTAGCTCACCTGGTAAAGCGTTTGGCTGATAGTCGTGAAGTTGCACGCTCGATTCTTGCTGCCTTCACTTTCTTTGGATACTTATTCTATTGCGGAACTCATAATCCATTCATTTTTGAATGATAATTATTAAAGTTATCATTCTTAATAAAAATCACCCCTCTTATGAAAAATATTCAAAACTACCTAATGAAAAAACTAAGATACAAAAGCATTGAAATCCGTACAGAATTAATATGCAAGGAAAGCTTCACACTGTTAATCTTGAAATTTCAAGAACGAGAATGTTGACTTTATGTTTTCCCATTCGCAGGGAAAAGAGTTGACTCGTTAATCATCATAGTGGAATGAACAATTCTTGGTTGAGAAATTCGTGGGCTGCTGTACAAGAAACAACCTCTCCAAGATTAAAAATAATGTTCGTCACATGGAGAGGAGAAATTGAAAAGATGGAGTATAATAAAACTAATCGAGTATATGAGAAAATGTTGAACGACAAAAAGCAGGGAGAAAAGGAAAGATACATGAAAGAGGCAGAGGAAGCAGTGGAGGAAGACAGAGAGTGGGAGGTGATAAAAAGGGATAGAGGAAAAAGAAACGGCGTGAATGAAGATATAAAAATGGAAGAGTAGGCTAAACACTTCAAAGGTTTGTTGGGAGGGGAGGAACAGATGATAAGGGCTGAGGAGAAAGAAGTACCAGAGAGAGGAAGGGCTGAAGGGAATAAGATTAGCCGCGAAGAGGTGAATGAGGCAATCGATAGGCTGAAAAAGAACAAAGCAACAGGTGGAGATGGCATGGAAAATGAAGCGCTGAAGTATAGTGGGGAAGAAGTTAGAGAAGAGATATGGAGAGTATGTAGTAGAGTATGGGCAGGGGCAGGTTTGCCGGAGGAATGGAGGACGGGACTAGTGGTGCCGTTATTAAAGAGAGGAGAGGGTTAAGAGGTAGAGGAATATAGAGGAATTACACTCATGTCGGTAGCTACAAGATATATGCAGAAATACTTAGGAAAAGGTTAGAAAGACAACTGGAAGGAAGGGAAATTATTCCGCATAACCAGACGGGCTTCAGGAAAGGAATGGGGACAACGGATAATATTTACGTTCTGAATTACTTAGTGAATAGTTTCTGGATCGGAAAAGAGGGAAACTGGTGGCGCTGTTCGTAGATTTCAAAGCAGCGTTTGACTCAGTAAACAGAATGGTACTGTGTCAGGCTATAAGAGAGGGAGGAGTGGAGGAAGGACTAATAGATAGAATAAGAGACATCTTTGTGGAGACTAGATTTTGAGTAAAGATAGGAAATCAGAAAGGTGGAGAATTCTGGACAGGAAGAGGGCTAAGGCAAGGTTGTCCGTTGAGTCCTTTGCTGTTAAGTATTCTGCTGGCAGACCTGGAGGAAAAGCTGAGAGTGAAGGGAAGGGAGGCACGATCCTAGGCACCAGTAAGATTCACTCTTTAGAATATACAGATGATGTCGTACTTTTGGCAGAGGAGGAAAGAGGAATCTGCTGATGAAAGGCTTTGAAGAACAAGTTATAGGGAGAGACCTTACGATGAATGTGAGTAAGACCAAGATAATGTGCTTCAGGAACAGAATCAGTAGAGTGGAGTATGAATGGAAGTTGAATGAAGAGACGGTGGAGATAGTAAAGGAATTCTGTTACCTAGGGTTCTGGTTTGAGGCAGGGGGAGGCAACGAACTACAAGTAAGAAAAGATAAGAATGCGCAAGTAAGATAATGGGCTAAGTGTGAGGTAAAGGGAAGGGAAGGTTTAAGGATGATTGGAGGATGAGAGTATGGATGTTTGATGTGCTGGTCTGGGCTGTTCTGTGCTACGGGGTAGAGATCTGGGGTTGAAAGGAATAAAAGAGATTTGAAAGTCTTCACAAAAGATTTCTGAGATAGCTGATGGGTGTGAGTTGGAGCTGTCTAGCATATATGTTAAGAGAGGAACTGGGGTGAGAGAAAATGATAGTGAGGCAACTAAGGGCGTGGAAGTTTGAAGAGAAGTTGGATAGGGAAAAGGGAAGCAAAATTGCACAAATATGTCTAAGGTATATTAGGAATAGAGAAAAGAAAGGTAATTCAGAAAGTTCCGGGTGGGAGTCAGAGAGACATAAAATGAGGAAACAACAGGGCATGCGAGAAGGGAAGAGGGGTGATTGGCAGGAGTTAGAATTGGAGATGATGGTAAGACATGGCGAGGAGAGATGGAGAAAAGTTATGGAATTAAAATATAATAAGTGTTACAAGACGATTGAATGGGTGAGGAAACCAGAGTATCTGAAAAAGATGAAGAAAGAATGTAAGTGGAATATGATGATCCGATTTAGAATGGGGGAGGGAATGAGAGAATGTAGATACTGGATAGAGGAACAGGAAAAACTATGTAGAGTGTGTGGGTATGAAGTGGAAACGTGGGAACA